>JNHY02000029.1:0-115371 GCA_001691755.2 Amanita polypyramis BW_CC | reverse complement strand
TTTTTGAACAGTCATTGAAGCTTTGACAGTTGACTGAAGAGGAATTTTGGCGACGATACTTTCAATCAAGATTATTTAATGCGCATCGTGCCTCGATACGATCATCTGCTACTCAGCATGTTGTGAAAGACGATCCAATCTTTGACAAATACTTAGAGAAAGAAGACGATGGTAAGCACGTGCATCCCGATACGCATATCTCACGAATTCGTTTTCATTTTGTAGAATTGGAACCGCGACGTGTACTTCCAGAGGTGGCAGACCTCTTCCTAAGCCTTGGAACTACGCAGGAGGATCATATAGAGGTGGTATCGTCTCTATATTCTCTTGCTCCTCTTACACCTTTGTTAGACTGGGAATGAAAAAGATGTGACGATGCAGGCTGGAAGACAAAAAGGTGCTCTGCCTCTCATTCGAAAATTCAACGAACATTCAGAAAGGCTTCTGAGATCGGCCTTGTAGGTAGTCGGACTTTTGGGTTCCCAATGGATATTAAGATTCGCTATCCTGCAGGGGAGGTCCTCCACCAGCGAAACGCCAACGGATGGACGAGGTATGACATCAACTTTCTCTGTTGTCACTACTGGCAATTAGCACGATTAGGAAACGTATCCTCAAATAGAGATCAATGACCTCAATGACACCGAAACATCAACCGGGATTGTTTTGGAGATGCAAGACAGACAACGGTATTTCGAAACACGGGTGGTCACTATTACTGAGAGTGAAGCCGCAGCCAAGAAGGTTCGGGTTTCCGGGCCTGATGGGTTATTTCCTCTCATCTCACACTTGACTTTTTAGGCGCTAGACGTCAGATCGATGCTGAGAGATGCAAAAGCAAACTTGCAAGATTGGAATTCGGGCCTTGAGCAGGTGTGTTATGCTATTTATATCCCCAGATCTGCTCCAGTGATCTTGAATCAGCTCAAAATTGAGCGAAAACCGGGCGAAGCCGCGCTGTTTGCCATGACGCAGAATGTATCGGCGCGTCTCGATATCAGATCCAGAAGAAGTGAGCTTCATCTTCCCTCTTGCCGATATGAGGGACTACTTATGTCCGGCATGCCCGGTAAGGCGATATACCAGATGGTCTCTTCAAACAGATGAAGTCATGTCAGATAGCGACCAATGAGTTTCTTCGGCAGTACTGGACCTCTGTCTATCCTCCGATAACAGAATTGCAGAATTTGAATACTGCCAGTCCAGCACAGCGTGCTATGAAAGCCGCGAAAATGATTGGATATATTGCTCAGACTCCGGAAAAAGTGACTCTGCTGAAGAGAATTGCAGAACAAAGCGGCGTAGACTCAACAAGGATAGATATGGTAAATGTTGTTTCTCTTTCTCCCACCTCCCGTTAAACTTTTTGGTGTATCAGGCTATGAAACCGATATTGAGTGCTGTCGAAACTGCCCTTGCATTCAACCGTACTCGCAAACTGCCGCGCACATGATTGTAAATATTCTTGCATCAGGCTATGCCCATAACACCATTGTAAATAAACCACATATGCATCACATCTATCTTATTATAATCACTCGTAATAAATTGTAGATTATGATTGGGCTACTTCTGAAACTGACATTCGTATGTCGTATACACGGCCAAAATGTGCAGGGCTATAGCGTAAAAGACGAAAAAGGTTCGTGCACGCCTGTTTCCCAGAACCGATCGTGTGAGTACCAAAACACCGCGCTCCACGGGATTGAGGCTCTGATACGCCCGTGCTGCCTCCTGCGCAAGCTCATAAGTTTAACGATCATGAGAAACAGTAGATCAAGGTACTCACTCTCCCACGGAATGCTTCAAAAGGATTCATTGATTGTTCATACCGAGTTTGATATTTGCTCATATCATCGGAACGCCCAGGAGAAGGTGCTGGCAGGGGGTCTAGTTGCGAAATAGGTGGTCGGGAACCAGCCTCCTCTCTATAGCTTTGCATGTATCGCACTTTCTCGTATAGTTTAAGATTGTCTGCCTGCAGACTTTTCATCTCTGCCCGAAGATCCGAGATAACCTGGAATTGTTTACGGAGTTCCTATAATCAAAGTTACAAAGTTGGTAACGGTCATAGAAATGTCGGCATTGCATACATCTTCGAGCTCCGCGTTACGCTGTCTAAACCGGTCCCTTTGACTGGTCACAATTGGCAAGATTGAGGTATCTGCCGTTGACGTAAAAGGTATCGGTGTTGACCGAGATGACGATTCCTGACAATACGGAGCTAAATTAAAAGGTAAGCCCTTGGGGCAGTGTGTACGACACTTACGGCTGCTTTTTTGCTTCTGTCCAAACCCATCAGGACATCTCGTCCCGGGTCCGACGCAACATCGGTGTTTGCTGTATTCATCGACAAAAGGTCGTTCTCTAATTTCTCGTTAAGGCCCTTCTGCTTCTCAAGCTCCGAATCTGTTGCCTCCAATTTCTCCCGAGTAGCGCACAGCATCGCTTCCAATTCTTTGTGAAGTATCTAATATCAATTAGGATTATTAGACGATAGTACATCCAATGGAATACCGACTCTTATCTTGGTCAGCTCTTCTGAGATACGCTTATTTTTTGCTGCCAGAAGCGCTTCCAAAGATTTAGATTGTTGTTTGTCAGCACTAGCATGATGCGCCTCTGAGGCATAACCATTAACTTGTCCGTCTTCTTCTGCGTCGTCGTCGAAGCCAGAGAACTCCACATACTGAATAAAAGCCATGATTAGTTGTGCTAGAAAGAAATAAAAATAAAAATTATATACCTTCAAGATTTCTAGCTCTCGCTTGACTTCATCATAGTCGCTGTACTGTTTGAGTCGTGACTTGAGATGTTCAATTTCTGCAACCTGTACGAGGACCAGTTTAGAACGCTGACCAAAGTCAACCCTTTAGTTTACCTTTTTATTGACATCACGCGAGATCTCTTCCATTTTCTTGTTTCCTAGTAGCTGGGCTTCAACAGCAGCTCGTTTTTGTGCCTCAAGATTGTTAGATAGTCGCTCCACCTCAAACTCCAGTCCTACTACTTGTGATTCAAGGGATTTCATGCTATTCCCTTGGTCAGTTGGTCTGTGCAATGAACAGCAAGCAAAGCGTGTACCGATCAGATACCTCACTACCGCTACGTATTACTTCAATCTCAGCACGCAATAGCTCCTAAAAGCACAGTTGAGGAGATGTGAAAATAAATATAGTTGAAGGGAGGTACGTTTCGTCGTTCAACAGTTGCAACACGGCTACTGGCACGTTCCAGATCTGAAACAAGCATGTCCATTTCCGCAAGTTTAGCAACAACCTCCTGGTCTGAAGGTAGCCAGGATAAGTACAACATACGTCACCCATGTGATACTTAGTACCTTGACGTTGAGACTGATCTAGTAGTTTCGCTTGGTTCGACTCGTTCGAGGTGCGCAAATCGCGAAGTTGATTCCTTGTAAGCTCTATTTGGTGTTGCAGATCCTGCTCCCTGCAGCATGGAGTTCAGACAGTTGTCATGGACTCATGGATGTCTCCCCTGACCGTTCTTCGTAGTTTCTAAGCCTTTCATCGTAGGTGGCCTTTAGTTCGTTCTCTCGTTGTAGGACCTTGTCTTGAATCATGTCTTCCATCTATTAAAAAATATGAGCCGCACTCTTGTTTAATTTCGCAGAGAGCTTTCCTTGTGTTCTAGCTGCTCAACTTTGACTTCGAGTTTTCGTTTGGCCGATTCCACGCTAGTGACATCATTAATGCGCTTGCGAAGTTCCATACTTTCTTCCCGGAGACGTTGTAACTCTACTTCGTGCTCTGTAGCTTCAGCAACTTTGATAGTTTGATCCTAACGGCTGTTGCTGAGTTCCTGTTTCTACCAAGTTCGAACAACGTACAACGGCTGCCTCTAGCAATGGATATGGATCAGGTGCTTCTGCTAGCACCTTGTAGACATTCAAGAAGGCATTCTCGGAGGTCTTTGAACGTTTCGTGAGGTTGTCAATCTCGGTTTGATATGCTTCATACATCGTCAGGAGACAAAACGCGCATATGCGCATATGACATACCCTTGAGTAAACCCTTGAACGCGACAAGCTTTTCCGCGTCCGATGTCTTCTTGAATTCTGGAAACGGGGATGAGGCGACACCATTGGGGTTAGAGATATAGTTACCCTTGGTCTGCTCTAATAGAGCCTTACGACCTAGTACGCTCTCCTTCTGGTTGTCAACTATTTCGATGCTCTGCGCATCCAGGGTCTTTTGCAAGTCCGCAAGGTTGATGTCTTGAGAAGCATTGGTGCGGGACATGTGTTGGCATGACTAGGCGTACCTTTCCATGTAGCCAGAGCACCAGAAAAGTTGTGCTCTTTGGCGGCCATTGAGGACGTGTAAGTGGGGGATCATGTGACCTGGAGGAGGAAGAGACACGTGGCTGTCCAAAAGAAGCATTGCCATGAACGCACTGCGACAACGGCTGCTGGGCCAGCTCGCCCGCCGCTACTCGACCGCCCGTCCCTTTGTTCCTCCTGCACAGCTGCGCGACCCATCGTCTTCCTTCAACTCCTTCGACGCCATTCCAAAAACACCACCCCAATCGCCCAGTTTCTACACCGGCAGGCCCGTCTATTATGACCAAGTCGCTCAGCTTGAAAAAGCTATCGCCCATGCTCGCAGTGCTTTAAGATCACTTCAGTTATTACCCCTTCCTGCCTTTGCACGCGCAAGCTTACCACCCCTGTATCCCGTGTGGAAGAACCAGGAGGAAATGGCCGTCGAATTCCAGAGTCCTATGACAACCACCCGCTACCGTCGCGTCACCTCTCTGCTCAGCCAGCTCAACGATTACCACCGCATTGCATCTACAGCAGGATGCGCCGACCTTGCACAGGGGATCTACCAAGTCGTTTCGCTATTTGAAAGCGGAAAGAAAGACGCCTACCTAGCAAGGGGTAAACGAAAACCTGTCGTTCTTGACAACTATGGACGATCTTACACCGTTGGAAAGCGTAAAACTAGCTCGGCACGCGTATGGATTATACCCGTGTTCAACAAACCACAAGCCACGGAGTCGATGCCGGAGCAAGAATCCGAAGAAACCTTGTTGGGACTTGAGCCAACTAAGGAGTCAGGCAAGGTTCATGTCACGGCTACGACCATTCTCGTGAACAATCTCCCTCTCGCGGAGTACTTCCAATTGCCTGCGGATCGGGAACGTATTTCACGCCCGTTCAAGGTGGCCGGTCTACTTGGTGCCTTCAATGTATTTGCCATCGTGCGTGGTGGAGGCACAACCGGTCAATCCGGTGCCCTTGCTCATGGTATTGCAAAAGGCCTTGCTGCACATCGACCTGACATTGAACCATTGCTAAAGAAAGGTATACTCATTTTATATGCAATTCTTTCTAGTTGGTCACTATTCTTCTACAGCCAAACTTTTAAGACGTGATCCACGTATGGTGGAACGGAAGAAAACTGGTCTGGCCAAGGCACGCAAGAAGGTACGTTTGCTAAGACAAATACAAGAAACTTTCATCCTTATTTTTCTTGCAGTACACATGGGTCAAGCGGTAGTTTCGGTACTATATTCCCTCGCTGCATTTACATACAATATCAATAATCCTCTACATCTTTGAGATAGACGAATGAATGATGAGTGCCAACTAGAATGTGAGTGGAGATAATAAACACTGGGTGGTAGAACTGTCAAACATCGTCATAGGGAACAATGAATAAGGCAATAAGATAAACGAATTAAAGAGGGTAATAATATGAGTATCATTGAAACCACAGCGTTTGAACTTCGGACTGTGCAAACACAAGATTACATGCAGGGCACTTCCGTTGCCGTGTTGTAATCCGCGCTTCTACGCATTGCTTGCAGAACGCTGCGTGATGCGCATGTTAATTGATAGACATAGCCATTACATCTTAACAAACTTACTATGCATGCACTTCGTGATGACAGTATTGCGGAAATTAGTCTTGCACGTAGAACAACGAAGCAGTTCCTGTCGAGTCCATCAGTGGCGCTGCGCTCATTTTCATACAG
This sequence comes from Amanita polypyramis BW_CC, assembly GCA_001691755.2. Taxonomy (NCBI): domain Eukaryota; kingdom Fungi; phylum Basidiomycota; class Agaricomycetes; order Agaricales; family Amanitaceae; genus Amanita; species Amanita polypyramis. The sequence goes on along the minus strand of JNHY02000029.1, from coordinate 109,368 downwards.
AGAATGCCTTACCTTCAAGTTTTGTACTTCACCATCCTTGTTTTGAGTATTGCTCGCAGCTATCCTCTTCCATTCTTGTGCCTGCTGCTCAACCTCTTTCTTTGCTCGCATTAGTCCATCTTCCACGGCACGTAGCTTCGCAGACATGGCACTCAAATTACTTTCGCGTTCATTTACAGATGTTCGTACCTGCCGAATAAGGACCTGCAAAACATAAAGGACATAACAGTACAACTTACATTTGCCTTCTCTCGTCTTTCATGTTCGGCTTGCATCTTGGCCTCATTGGTCTCTGTTACCAATTTCTGGTTATCCTGTTTTAGCAGCTCATATCCTCGTTTGAGAGCGATAATCTCTTTTTCTGCATCAACCTGAATTTAACATTCAGAACTTGCAACTTCAAAAAATATTGAGGCTCACAATCTGGTTCTGTAAATTGCGCTCGCTTTCGTGCAAACGCTCCAGGACCTTTGCTTGTCGCTCCACGTTGCGAGACAAATTCTTTCGTTCCACATCAATTGCTTCTTTATCTCGCATAACCGCGAAAAATTTGTTGTCCGACTTCGCTTTCTGTGTTCTGTATAAGTGAAATTTAATAATCAACAGTAATGACAACTGACATCCAGCCCCATTTTGATCAGCCGATCTTCTAATTGGGATAGGTCGAATACTTTACTCTTCACTTGTCTGTCAAGTGCCTCCCAAGACGTTGACAGCTTTTCCAATTCCACATATAGCAAAGCCTCTGCCTGGCTCCGTATGACTGGCACGTTCAACAGGAGAGTATAAAAGAGAGCTTACCTGAGTTTGCTGATCTTTGATTAACCGCAGTTGCTGCAACTCATCGTCCTTTTGCTTCAATTGTTTTGAGAGTCGCGAAAGGTCGGGTGGTAACGAAGAGTCACCATAGACGCGTTGAAAACCCTCCAGCTGAGCCACGACCTCCGACAACTTTTGCCGCACCTCAGCCTCCGACTTCACGTGCTTCATGATATCAGGACCATCAGCTTGAAAACCCGCTAATGCCTGCTCCAGGGCAGCTGCCCTGTTTTCTGCATCGCTAAAGCAGACATGGTGAAAAGAATATGCTAAAAAGTGAAAGCCAAATCTTACATGGCGCGATTTTTGAGGGCATCTACGTATGCGCTACTCGCTGGGTCACCGCCTTCCGTGAAGATGAACTTCATAAGGTCTTCATCACGCACTTCAGCCGCAAGTCGTGACTTCAATCTCTTGACCTCGGACTCTAATACAGCGACACGTTCCTGTTTCCATCAATGACGAGTCAATATTGGTAGGTATGCTGATATCGCGGACGACTTGCTGAACGCGACTCTGCCAAAGTCTTATATTCCTGCATGGAAGCCTGTTTCACACTTTCTTTCTGCTTTCGCTCCAGGATTTCGGCATTCAACTGCTCGCGTTGTTCACGAAGGCGGGCATTGTCGACATCGCGCTTAGACATCATAGTCCTAAGTTCATGAAAAGACTGAGACGAAGCGGCCTTTCGACAATGTAAGTAATAAATAACGCAGGGATTCTATCATACGTACCAGAGAGGACTCTTCCCATTCCTTTCTCGATATTTGCAATACATTCACTTCGTCCGTTAACCGAGTTACTTTCTCCTCATATGTAGCCAAAGTATCTCGGAGTGCATTTTCACGTTCCTGCAAGATCTTGTACGCAGAATGTTCTATAACTTGCTCTAAAGCAGGGGATTTTAACTGAAGCCACATTAAAAATAAACCTCAGCAAATTATGGACTGCATATGATCACGTACTTGTATGTCTTTTAATTGTATCTGGTCTCGCAGAAGGGCTCCTTCTTTTTCTAGCTCCCTGATCTTAGCATCTCGAATATTTACGAGCTCTTGCAAGACTTCTGCATCCACAGATCCATTAGTTACATCAGCTGGTGCAGGGGATTGCGACACGGGCTACCCGAAAATTAGGGTAATGCGTAATATTAGATGGTCGAGGACTCCCACCAATGGACCAAACCACTCACTGCTGGAGAGGACGGCTTTCTTTGTGACTCCTCTGACTCGTCATATTTCGTCGTCCTGCCCCTTTCCATCTCCATCACTGTCGAACTCTGTGCACGCTCTATACGATTCTCCGCGACGACCAATAAGGTATGATATTGCTCTTTTAATGCTTGAGAGTCTTTAAGCCGAGCCCGTAGTAGATCGAGCTCAGAACGCAGAGCGGCACACTACAAGAGGCTGTCAGCTTACCAGGAAGCCTGTCACGACAGCAACTGAGGAACCTCTGTCTGAGCCTTCTGATTATCCGCATAAACCTCTGTCGTCGCGGCTGCTCCACTCATCTGGATGAACCTCGTAACCAGTGACCGTGTTGCATCAAAGTCCCGCCCAATCGCTGAAGCAATATCCGTTGTTTCCTCACTTCTGAGATAGACCGTCAAGTCAAAAATATCTAAGTGAGTTTAAACCACTGGTCTGTACAATACCATGAAATGGCGAACCTTGAGCTCCAATACTAGTCCCTGATAGATCTTCTGGCTCAACCAATAGGCGTATCGCCCCCACAAGCTAACCAGGAAGAACGTAAGATACCACAAAAAACTCGATAAAATGACCAACCCACTTGTGACCAGCAAGCAGAGATAGCAGCCAGACCAGCCTCGCATGTATTCTTCCGTCTTTCTAATTCTGTTATTCGCGCTAGGTTCCTCTCGTTCTCGCGACAATAATGTTTCATGCGTCGATAAATAGCTTCTTTTCGAAAAGACTGGTTATGTATTGAGGACACATATTCTAAAACGAGCCTAAGAAGATATAATACCTCAAGGTTTCTGCCGAGGTCTAATTCCTCAGGTTCAACTGATGTGCCATTGACGTGCGGACTGCCATTAGCAGCGGCCACAATACGCTTCTTTGTTGCAGCAGGCTCATCCTCGTGACTATGTGCCCTCTTTCTCGACTCCATAAGAGTAAGAAGGACGAAGAATCTGAGACGAGTTGGACGGTAACAAGAGAAGAAGAGTGGTCGATGAGAATACTTTCAAACTCCGGTTGTCGGACTCTAAACTTTCCCCACACACCTTCCATCTCCGCCGCTAATTATTTAGTACATCCACGGGGTAACCTCAATCTGATCCCCAACGAACTGTCAAGCTTCAGTATTTCGCAATCGGCAGGAGAACCGTCCCCGATTTGCGTCTCTACGCACGCAAGATCTAACGGCTGAAAAGAATGCGATAAGTATGTCGGTTGTAAGCAACTCTTTATGGCGAGCAGTACCTTCCCCAGCACTGTCATAGGTTGATCTAGTCACATGCTCCAAGTGAGCTGAGTCAAACCAAAATTAGACTTCACCACTCACGCCAAATTCCTGCGCCATACACTACGCCCTGTCCGGCTGTCGCGACAAATGCTCTAAGTGTTTGTATGTCTGGCCTGTCGTCAGGACCATTCTCGGCCACGACGACTAGATATTTATCTGCTGGATCTGCTATGGATTCTTCACCTTCTCCGCGTCCCATTGGTACGAATGCTTGGTTGGTAAAGGGATGCCGTTCTAAGACCTCGAGAGGGATCGTACCGTCCTCTGCAATGCCTTCGACGGACTTGCATCGATAAACAGATATCCCGGTCGTTGCTCCGACACCTTCTGGATATGTGGAGTGAAGAAGTGACAACTTATGAAATTTGCTGGCCGTTCCTCCGTTTGCTGGCGTTATACGGACGCCTTTTGGGGCGGCAGCATGGTCAGAATAGGCTTGTAACACTTTACCGTAAGGCGCGAATGCTTCAGGTGTCAACGCTCGCACAGGTATTGACGTGATATCCGATGCTTCACTGACATTCTTGGAAGCGGAATTACCATCGGTAGTGGTAGTACCGCTTACAATGTCGACGTTGGTCCTTGCCATTTCAGCTGAATCGGAAGTATCATCCCGTGCAATGCGATGGCCAATAACTCGCACGCGCTTAATCCCACCATCCGGATATATGGTCACTTTTATATGCGTGTAAACCTGATTAACGACGTTGATCAATTTTAAATGGTGTTGGCAATGTGGACCTAGTTTTGTACGTGGAAGAATTAGCGTCCATTCTTGTTCCTGACCACCTTGTGACTGCCAATCAATGACATTCGGTGTGAATAGCGCATGAATTTCACAGCCCTCTGGAAAGTTCCCTTTGAAATGCGCAGTATCAATAATGGTGTGCTCCAGCACTCCAGGAGCGCCGCTTGATTGATGCTGAGATATCTGGAAGCCATAAGATACTCCACAAACTTACAGTTTTATTATTGCCCAATCTTTGTGGTCAGCTTGGCGACTTCTCTTTGTTTCCCATCCATCCGACATGTCCTTGCCGCTTCCAGGGAGTATCAAATTTAATCCAACACCAAAATGTTGGTCGGACGTAAATTCAACATGTCCCCCAGCAAAGACATGAGCCAAGTCGAACGACTGCTTGACGTCTGCTGGGTACACCGCAGAGACGTTACCGTACACCCGAAAACGTGCCTGTTATCTTCATCATCGTTAGTCTCAAGGTTGATAACAACACTACACACAATGCCACCATCTGGGTACATATTTAATCTCACAAAGGTAGCTTTCTCGGTTTCGAGTATCTTGAAAAGATGTCGAGAATTGGGCCCCAGCAGAACTTTAGGTAGAATTTCAGTCCACTGATGAATTGTCAGACAACAGTCAGAGAACTGAAAGGTCATCTGGGTCTTACTCTGGGGTCGTCCATCGATGGCCTCTCGGTCGGTGCTCCGTGTATCGCGTCGACTGAAACCTCTGGCGCTTCATTACCTATTTCGTAGAATGGGTTGAGTGCGTCGTTGATATGGTGAACAACATTACCGTTGAAATGAGAGGTATCAACATCGAACCCAACTATTGTTCCGGTTGCGCCAAGTTTAATAATGCACCTGTAACATGTTTGGATTCCCTTCTTTGGAATGGAAGATGGACCAGACCAGTCGTATGTAGGGTTGTGTCTCCGTGATTCCCATCCGCTGTATAGCGCCCCATTTGGTCCATATTGTCCCTTCAAGCTCGGTGCAGGCTATAAGTCCAGGTTTAGCGATCGTGTTTTCTTGCGAAGGACGGTTTGCCTTCGAGTCACCTCTACTTGCAAAAGATTCTCGGCCTTCGCAAAGAATTCGTCCGAGACCGAGACAACATATGCTTCCAATGCAACACTTGAGAGCTCTGTTTAACTGTTAAGCTAGGTACCATTATAGCATATTGAACGAACCAATATATCCACCAAACGTTTTAGAGAACTTTTCCAATGGAATTGGCTCATAAGACTGGTCCATGGTAAGTAAGGAATTGACTAGCTTTACAGCATAAGGCTTATCGATGTTATATAATCGATATCTGCAATTGTTGGTTCTATTCTGTATCAAGGGCACAAAAACGTCGACCGCAGAAAGTGCATTTCCAAACCATCGATTAGCCCCCTACTGGCTCAATCCACACGCCACGGGAAGGGTAAAAATATCGCGAAAGGTCCGAGCTGATACTTATCGATATTGCCCACAAATATCTGGCACCAGTGAAGTTCTTGGCACTGTCACACAGTCTATAGCGCGTGGTGCACGTCAACGTCGTGGCGCATCCCATCGTCGACTCAATATCTGCGCGCGGTTATTTTATCCTCAGACATTTGGCTTATGATGAAAGACATCGATGGATTCTGATTTGCGTTTGTGATGAATGAAACCTTGACTGCTTACTGCGTCATATGAACAAAACATTAAAATGACTACGGATCTAAACCCGATCACGGCGATGGAGGCTCATTAGCATGCAGGAATAATGCGACCTGACCTCGCACGAAGTATGCCGTGTGTTGATACGCGTGTACTAGACGATGACATTGACTAATGGACCGGAAACGATGCGTGTCTGTTGTTATCTGTTATGTCATAAGTATTCCGTCGGCGATCACGCCTGTCGCGTGCCGTGCACGCATGATGTGGCGGCTGTTAGATAGTGCGCCCAACAACCGTCCTTTGTTTTCCCCACGGATCAAGCCATATATCCATATGGTTCATGCGGCCTGTCCTTAGAAGCAATTCCCCAACGATCTTCGCTTGGCTGTCCCCTACTTCAAGGGCGACGACGGCACCGGAACTAAGATTCCCTTCGCGTGCGATGAAACGGGCTATTGCATGGTAGTATTCCAAACCCGATGGACCACCTAATAGTGCTTTTGGGTCTTCGAACGCCGATACCGAGTACGGCAATTTCAGGTAGTCGTGCCATGTAATATATGGTGGATTTGATGTTAGGATGTCGATGGGGAGTTTGATTTTAGGATTCTCGCAAAGATTGACATCCAGCATATCCGCTTTGATGATTTCGAACGTATTTCGGTTAAACGAGCCGTCATGTGGTGCGGAGATGCCACAAACCGCGGAGTTCTCATTCGCTAGTCGGATGGCATGACCAGAAATTTCAACACCTGTAGCCTGGACAGCGCCGGGAGGCCATAAATGGCATAATAATAGAGGGATACAACCCGAGCCAGTGCCGAGGTCTAGCAACCGTTGTGTAGACTGCGTGTTGGGCGAAATGTATTGTGAGAGCTTGATTACCCAGTGCTCTGTTTCTGGCCTGGGTATGAGAACAGGGGCACGGGTAAGGAGATTGAGCGGGCCAAATGGCTGAGAGCCTGTTCAATTCAGGGCAGGGTCAGAATATTCTTGTGAGCATGTGGGCTCAAGGATGTACCCAGGATGTATTGAAGCGGTTCGCCGTGCAGCCTCCGCCTGATCATGGCAACGAGATCGGGCTCACAGGACACAGTTTGTCTCATCCACTTGTGTTCCTGCTCTGCTTGGGCACGGCCGATGCGGGCAGCAAGAGCGGTGAGCATGGTCCTGAGTGCCATGGGTAACAGGGGGAGGGGCAGGGGACAGCAGGGTAGCAGGCGGGACGCTCAGGTGCGCCGGCGGACGACCGGAGAGGCCGACAGCCGAAACGGAGTAATTATGATGGAGATTATTTTGAATAAAAATCAGGCGTACCTCCTCAAACTTGTCTCGGTCCGCTCCCTTCGCGAGCCAGCGAGGCCGTTGCCAGCTGTTGTCCTTATTACATCTTTCAGTCTGTTGTCCACCATGTCCGCCATCGTTTACCCCAGTACCTCCGCCACGTCCTCGATGGCCCCCATAGCTACAGCCTATGTCAATCCTGCCCAGATGCAAAACGCCCAGGCTGGCCCCTCGTCTCCTCCGCCCTCCAAGAGAAAGCTTCCTCTGCCTGCCAAGCGGAAGCGCACGGATACCCCAGATGACTCCACCACAGAATCAGCAACTCCTCCACGCAAGGCGAGAGATGGCCCCAAAAAGAAAAAAGCAAACAGAGCTTGCTTCCATTGCCAAAAGGCACATCTGACATGTGACGACTGTATGTTTGCCGATTCTGGCGTTTTACACGAGCTTAACTTCAGATTCTTAGCACGACCATGCCAAAGATGTATTAAGCGTGGCATCGCAAATAACTGTACGGAGGGACATCGTAAAAAAGCAAAATACCTGCTGGACGACGACGAACTTGGTACGTTTGGCACACTCGATACATTTCATCTCGTCACGTGCCTTCCCAGAGCAATTAAAGCGGAACAAATCTTCAACGCCTGCCGGTGCGAACGCTTCAGACCCCACGCCAGTTCCACCAGGTACGCGGATCTCCGCGATGTTATCGCTTAGCATACTGATCTCCTTTCAATCTAGCATCATCGCTATCAACTGATCCGTTTCCTCAGAATGATCCGTTGCTTAGCGGTCAGTTCGACCCATCCTTCACATTCGGTTCTGAGGCGGCCAGTCTCGAGTATTCTATCCTTTCTGCCATTCTTGGCAATCCTAGCCCTCCAGCGTCGGAAACGTCCCCGCCTCCCCAACAACCGTATTCGAGTTGGCCGCCAGACCCCATCGATTTCACAACCTCACCCAGGTTAAGCAATTACACATCCTCTTATTCAGAGGCACAACTATCTTCAATACCATCAGAGTCTCCTTTGGCGACGTCGTCCGGGAATACCCCGTATCTTGCGTATGGGTATACCCAGCAGCGGTCAGAGGATCTAGAACTGCAATTCTCATCACAATATCCTTCAAATCGATCGTCGGAACCGCCACATCCTCAACAACCGTATCCTCTTGATGCTAGACCTCGGTCCCCACCAATAGATACGTATGCCTCAGCAAAGGACGCTGCTACCCCAAATACCGGACTGCTATCTCCCGCGCCATCGAACGCATCACCAACAACGACCGCGTCTGTACCTCCTGGGATCACCGACCTAAGCGGGTCGTCCAGGTCAAAATTGCAGAGCATAAACGATCGGGTGACGAAGCCTTACGATTATACGGAGGGGTATCATTTTCTTATGAAGCACTTGCCTGCTCGGTACGTGTCTCTTGAGTGCTATTAAACATAGCGAGTACTTCGTGAACTCGAGCTCTAACAACTTAATTCTTCTTCCGCTTTGCATAACTGTCATCCGTCATTCCCATCACCCATTATAAAGGTTCGAAAAGGACGATATCCTTCGCATCGTGCGGGCACTGGCGATTTTCAGGCCGTCGCTTATTGCATTACAGATGCCACTTTCTCGGGATGACGAGGTTTTTGTCGAAAAGTGTTTCCAGCGGACTTTGTTGGTGCGTCTGTTTTTTCGGCTGCGAGCCAATCAGTAGCGCGTGACATTATGCGATTAAAAGGAAATGGAAAAGCTGATGTCTTATAGCGGTACTCCAACTGTTGTTTGGCGTCGAACAGGAGAAATTTGTCTAGTTGCCCCGGAGTTCTGTATGCTGACAGAATGGCCCATGGAAGAGCTTGTTGGAAGAAAGAAATATATCTACGAGGTGAGAGAGTCCAACGATTGTGTTATGCAAGTGTTGAGTGTTACGGCAGCTGTTTGAAAACCAGTCTGTTGTTGAGTACTGGGAAAACTTTGCAGATCACGCTTTCGAAAATACCACACAATCCGTATACTCGCATTGCGTTTTACTCAAACCCAATGGTGCCCCAGTGCCTACCGCATTCTGTTTCTCTATCAGACGAGATTTGTTCGATTTGCCTAGCATGGTCATAGGTGCGTTTATTCGGTCACCATACACAAATTGTAGCCAACGTCGTATAGGCCAATGGCTTCCCCTGTTGTAAGGTCGACGACTGGCTCGGGACCTAGCTGTCACAGTAAGGTCGACTGTTTATTGCAATAATTATGGTTCTATGCTACACATCTTTCTGCTATGTTTTTGTTGTCGGATTCGTGTTACTGATCTTGGACGACTGATTCTCATACAGCTTAGCATGTCCGGATCCTTCGCTCGACCGCGGTTTTATTGATAGTTTCTAAACCTAGATTCATGGTCCTCCATTGCTATTCCCTGCAGTCCTACTGTACTACTTCCACGTAATGCAATATGTATTAATAGCTTTCATGTCGCAGTTAGTCACTTCGTTGCAAACATGCATTAAACCATAAGCTATCCCAGTGTTATCTTTTTTCGGAGTACCAGAGGTATGTATTACACTATTCCCGATCATCAGAGGAAATTCGCACAGATTCTCAAGATATAAATGACTCTAAGTAAATCCCTTTCTCTTCAGACCGACTCCTGTACGTTGGCGTATTCACTTTCTATCCCTGGTTCCACGAACGAGGCATGCCCGAGGATTAGAACGCCAGAAGCACCGATTAACCAGAAAATGGTCGAAATAGGCGATGACAACCAGAGAAGAGGAATTCCGATTACAAAAAGCCCAGTGTAGAGATGTTTTTGCGTAACAGTGTGTTCGCCAAATTGCGTTGCGTCCGGGGCTGTTCGTAAATAAATTTGAGCCACAAATTCTTTAACAGCGTGATCCCACATACCGAAACGGTTAATAGCGGCGAACCCCAATACGAGGAAGGCGAGGGCAATTAGGAGAAGGTAGTTTGTTAAGCTGAATTACATCCACCGTTAATTTAAAAGAAGGTTGAGGGGTTTTCAAAATGTGACGTACACGGCATATACCGCCAATATGGCGACGATAAGGCCGTAGTTTCCTAACACCAGGATCATTATCTCTGTCTTGTTGCAAAGACAGATAAAAGCTAAACGCACCAGAGAAGTAGCGAGTATTATACGATATTCGCTGTATAGAGAAGGAGCGGGAGAATTACAATTAGCTTCTCGGCACATTCAAATAATGGTAAAAAGTGCGGCAGCGGACAATACGCCGCCGCCACGACTAGTCCGCCAAGTGAAAAAAGAGAAACTCACTGAAGTGGCCTGATTGAGGTCGGCCGGCCGCGAGACTCTGTGGTAGTCGAAGAACTCGGAAGGAGATCGGAGGCCCGAAAGTCTCGTTTCCTGGAATGACAACGATAAAGAGGATCACTTTAGTGGTAGGAAAGGAGAAAATCGCCCGCTTGTGGACGCACTCTAATGGACTTGAGAGCATCTGCCGTTCGTACAAGAACTTCCATTGGCAAGGCAGGTGGGAGTAGATGCTAACGTGTGTTTAGTCCGCAGCTAACGCGGCTACGGCATTGTTTGGCATCGTCTTCATTGTAACGTTCACCCACACACTCACACACAGCCTCTCTGTCACAGGCGTACCGTGGACATGATCCGTAGAAGTCCCACTCTTATTCAAATGAGTGATCTTGACGTCCAAGACATTCGGGACATGGTTGCCCAACAGCGTGAAGACGCACAGGCACTCGCTGAGGTTAGACGTGCAGCTGAGAATCCTCCGGCGGAGAAAATGGAGACGGATCTGCTAGAGAAGTACAAGGCTGCCGAGGCCAAGCAGCAGGAAAGGAACAGACGGCTTGGCCTCGAACTAGGTAAATCTCTCACTGATATCATTTTGTTTATTCATTAACCGCACAGCAGGGTCGTCGTCCAACAATTGAATGTAGTACATTAAATGCAATGTGTATTTCGCAACGTAATACCATCTATCATCCCATAATCATGATTGGTATGAAATGAATGGCTTATGTATCATGCGTATTTATTGAAATACTGAGCGGAAACCTGTCATAATTCTAAATGTCGCGTCATTAAATGTGACTGATGAATCTGCTCACCGTCCAAATCCTTACTGTCGCAAAGTATCGCAAGGTCGACGCGCCGCATGTGGAGACATGTGGTCTTTAGGCTACCCCATAATGCAGACGATGTGACGCCTCGGTTCTGACCACCATCATTCTCCTGAAGCACAAGTGCATCTAAGATGTGCTGGGCTGCTTCTTCGTATCGCTGATGATGTGGTTTTGGTCAATTTGAGACATGAGGGAATACCATGCCTACTTACATGGAGGTTAATGCAGGAAATCCCAAGATTGTACCTAACCTTCTTTTTAGTATGAGTCGGACGGCATGGAGCGTTGATAGTTACCGAGCTCGAATGTACCCAGGATTAAGTTCCAGAGCCTTGTAGTAATATTGCAGAGCTTCCTCTGCGTGCCCGCTGTTAGCCATTGTAGCTCCCACGCGGTTATACAACAACCAATCCTACATCGTCAGACAAGTCAGCAACTGTATTGCAGCTCTTCAATCCAACAGCTTACATCGGGTCTCAAAGCTAGCGCCGTCCTGAAACAGTCTTGAGCTTTGTCATATTCCTAGTGGTAGTATTAACATCCAGATCCCCACAAAGGGGAGCGGCCCATACCTCATTCGAGTTCAACAACACAGCCAGTACGATTTGGATATCTGCATCAATCTCATTTCCAATGTTGCTTCTGGCCATAGCAATGAGGCAATTTATCAGACCTTGGTATCGTTGTGCGAGAGGGGCATCAGGATCATTCGACATTTGTGAGCGAGTTGGGAACACAGCAGTTTTGTATCTGCCATTACGGTCGATCCATTCTAAGACGGAATCGTGCGTCCCAGCGCGGTTGCTATCATTCGTGTACGATATAGCCAGTGCGAGCCATGAAGGCAAATGATTGGGGTCCAATTCCACCGCACGTTTCAGAGCTTGTAGAGCCTCATGCTCACGCTCGTTTTCTTGCTGCTTGATACCCAAATGGTACCACGCCATAGCATTAGTCACGTCTTGCTGCACGGCTGCTTCAAGTTCCAAGACGCTCTACGTTCGACTCCTTCACTTTACGTCAAGAAACGGTGGAAAAGGCAGACGTACCTCGTTTATCGTTTGACGGTCTGATTGCATTATGCAGGACGAATCACCCAGTAAGTATGGGTTGTTGGGTTGAAATTGGTACAGGTCCACCTCTTTTATGCCTGTTGTAGTGGCCTCAAAACGATCCCAATCTGCCTGCAAATTATCCCACTCTGCTTTAAAGCCTGATGTCGTGTTAAGAGCAGTTTGCGCATCCCTTTTCGCCCAATATTGTGTGTAGTATTCGTTTTCCTGTCTGAAATATGTGTCGTTGGGATCGTCTTGTAGAGAAATAGACTCTTGCACCCCGTCGTTGTCGACCGCACGTCCTTTACCTTTAATGTCTACCTGAGATACCGGTATCCCATTTGTCTCCACCATTTGGTTACCATCTACGGTAATCTTTCCATCGCGTAATTGCTTCATCAAACCCATAAATTGACTGTTTTTGAACTTGGGGTTTTGTTCATGCTTCACCTGCTCCAGTAACATAGCAGCTGTGCGAGCCAGCTCGTCCGAGGCTGGTTGCACTTGGGACTGCACTGGCTCTTTCTTTGATTCCTGTGACATATGAAGTTCCTGAGACGTAAATTCTTTATCCCATGATATTTCTGGAATTATACTCAGATATTGTCAATTGGGAATAGCGTTCAGAAGCTCACGATCTATTTGCATGTTCACTGGAGCTTGCACGGGTATGTTTGTGGGCGCCATGTACATAGGCATTGAATTCATTCCGAATCCGCTCAGTGTCGGGTTCCATTGTAATCCCCCTACATCAGCTTAGTTAAGATCCTCTGCGAAAACTGGCTATCAAGTCACCTTGGGCGGGAGAACTCGGCCCGACCTGTTGCCTACTGACAAGGGAGGCCGGTGCCCCATGTTGTAATTGGTTCCCAAGTTTGGCATCGCTTGTGATAGTTGGACTAAGTTCGGTGTAATGCGGCTGCTGGGTGTGAGCAAAATCAATAGTCCAATCTACTACCGGGAGTTGCCCTGCATGTACAGAATGCTCGGTCAAGGGTAGAGCTCCGCGCAAGGCTGACAAGTCGAGAGAGGGTGCCGGGACTGTACGAGAGGCCACGTGCGGTGCTGCGAAGAATTGTGCTGCTTCTTGTCCTGGTGACGAAACCGTTGTATGAGTGCGAAATGTCTACAGCTATCGTTAGCTACTGAGCAGTAGTCTAGTCTCGCAATCGTACGTCTCGAGAAGACCCTGCCCGACTAATTCCGAAGTAATCCTATAAAATGTTAGAGTCCGGGTCGAACAAATGACACACACACTAAGAATACAGACCTGCTGCAAACCTCTGTCCTGGTCAAATCTCTTGGCCAGCGTTTGTAATGGATTGGATGGACCACATTCCGAACCTCCAGCAAGCAATGGGAGAGCCATCGCAGCCGTTGCCAGCGTCGTTGGGTGGTGGATGTTGTCTTGCCGGACAGCCTGAAGCGAGTCTACCGGCACGTGTTTGCGGCGTCAACAATACGTCACAAATGTTAAAATTATTATATTATACTACCCTAACCCTAGTTAGGCTAGGAATACAACTAAAGAGACCAGTGCATGTGCATTATGATAACATAGGTGGCCCACTCATGGGCACAAGATTTGCAGCCGCCTTCGCCTCTGCTAAGGACCTTTGTGTGAGCGCCCTGCATTCCGCGCCATTGTCGGAGCGCACTATTGGAGTCTAAGCGGTGACAATACATCGCATGTAAGTACTCACAATGTCTCTGCAATCCAATGTAGTTAAAATTCATAACGACAAGTGGTTTTTCAAAGAGAAATAAACTCACGTTTAGAGCATCCAGTCTACTAAATGTCTTCTTACACCCTTGACAAACGTTAGCTTGAGATTTTGCAGTGTGCAGTGCTTGATGTCGCCTTCCAACTGTGAGCAGAGGAAACAGAAGAAACACTAGAATACACCTACTTGCAATCATGTTGCCGTGCAAAACCCTTCTTGCAACCAGGCCAGCTACAGACGTAAGGCCGTTCCTCGGTGTGCGATCGTAGATGACCTATGCAAGACATATCAGTGGACGGATGTTAATAGAAGTTATTCGCACCCCTCAAATTAAATCGACGCGTGAAGGTGCTACCGCAGCCGGGTACAGGACAAACAAAGTGAGCTTCATTACGACGCCGGCTGGCGCTGGCCATCTGAGTAGCGGACGTTGTCACCTGAAGCCGTTCGACCTGTAGTATGGGAGGAAGTCGAGGTACACCGCCAGATAATGGATAATGGTTGGCGCCTGCGCCACCTTGCTGGTGACTATTAGGGTCACTCGAGGTTGGTGACGGTGCAGCGGAGACCGCATTTTGAGGGACGAACATATCCTGCTTTGGGATGGAATGGGGATCGTGCAGGGGCAAAGCAGTGGACAAGTCGGAACCTGGTGGAGGCGGGAAATGGGGCGCATTTGAGGACGAGGGATAAGAATATTCGCGAGGGCCATTTGGATGGGTCGCTGGACCAGACGTGGGGATCCCCTGCGGTATAGGACTACCTACGGGAACGTTGGGGAAGATGGACTCTGAGGGATAAGGGCTCCGGGAAAGGGTATCGGTGGCCATTTGACGGGTGGCGAGATGAGTAGGGACGTATTATAGTCTGCGGCTCGTGGCGGCGGGCAGGACTGTGAAGATGATGGGAGAATCCAGACTGCCGTCTAGTTTTAAGGCCCGAACCGTTGCCTCTGTATGGCAACTCCCCCAGCTCTGGCACAGCCAACGCTGGCGGACTTTGAATTCCGTGACAATCTCCCGTCACTCTCGGCTCACCCCGTGGCGGTGCTGCACAGCAAAGGCTAAAAGCTGGATCCTCGTCTTCGATCATCTCCAAGCTGTGCACTTGTGTGGGCTTGTATTCCCCCCTCTGTTCTATAGATACAGCAGACTATACACGCTACATCCACTTCCCAATACTACGCCTACAATTCTGGTTCAAATATGTGAGAATCCAACAACCTCCTTCGTCGCATCAGTTCCATTTCCGAAATCGTCTGTCCGGCTTGCCGCGGTGTCGCTGGTTTATGTCCCTCAAGACTTTGCCCCAATTCCTGTTTCGCCTGCCGAGTGCTGCTATTCTCCAGGCACCATTGCTTTTTGTCTCTGCCCGCAACGATACCATCGTCCAGCAGCGTTCTATCTGAATTAGACAGGCCTTCATGTTCTCGCGTAGCCTTCTCGAACGAGCTTCTCCGCAATTCATCCTGGTATTTCTTTGCAACGAAAGTTATCCCATCCTGTTCGTCTGCTTCAGTCTCGGGTGCTGGTACCAGAGAGCTGGGCGTCACAGGACATCCCTGTGCAAGGACGTGGCCATTGTAAGTCGATGTTTGCACGAGACGGGAAAATGTATCATCAATCCATTCGCCCAGCTCTCTGATGGCCTAATCGTACAGCTCAAGACCGACGGGAACCCATGCAAATAAAAGGTAACATACCACTCTTGCCTCGGTCATCAGAGCGCCCATTTGCAAGTAACCGTGGCTCCAATCGGAGAAGAGGTCTACCTGTACCCAATCTTCCTCACTTTCACTGGCCAACTTCTCCAGCTCTTTCTTGAGAGCAGCGAAGGCTTTCACGTCAAGTGACTCGTTGCGAGACATTCTTAAGCCCTCCCCAAAGCGTGCGCTCTTTCCCGAAATCATAAGCTCAAGCTCAATCTTACGAGCCCGTTTCGCTTCCTTGATACGTCCTGCGAAGATAACAGTATCGTCTACGAATGGATCCCTTTCTCCACATTGCATCAAAAGTGGAGGATATTGAGCAAGAAGATGAGATGGTGTAAGAATTGGGGATATCCTATAGTCTGTCCTAAAGTCGGGATCTTGATGTGGTCCGATGTACATGATTGCCATGGCACGCATCTATCAAGGTATGAACGCCCTGTACCACCAAATTTTGTACTACATACCATACTCGGTGATATGATTCGGTCCTGAAAATATCCTGTACGGCTGGTCATGGTGAGACGTGTTCCAATGGTTCCACCAGTTTGGCACACTTCCAATTTATGAGCGGTCCTAGGAGATGTTTGCGCAGCGCTGTGTTCTCCCACCTCCTCGCTTTTCGAATTTCTTGCTGTAGGCATCGAGGGAGTATAGGGGTATAAGACGCGGGCCTGAATTGGACGGTCCTCTTCTTTCCATTGGCGAAAGTCCTCGTCGCTTTCTGCATCAGCCAAGCCACCATTCTCCAAGGAGTATTCGGAAAACGTATTACGCGACCCTTGTTGCATCAATGTTTTTAAAACTCCTGTCGAGTGACGATATCGAAGCGTCGAAGCAGTTTCATCAAGCTGCTCCCTATTCCATTCCGTACCGGCTGCAAGGGCACGAAATGCTCCTCTCCAGCTCTTCCTTCGTTGCAATTGATTTCCTCGCGGCTTTTGATCGCAAACCATACTAAGAGGGCTCTTGAATGGCCGTCAATGAACGTACAAAATCCTTTGCCGATGGACTTACGACATGTTGTAAATGATTCTTTTGGGAAGCCAACTCTGCTAGTCCCGGTAAATTGCCTGACGACTGTTCGGACCGCAGAACGCGTAAATTTTCTGCGGACATCCAGGAGGTAAAATTGAAATCCAGAGCAGCGTAGTTGAGGACGAGGGCGACAGGTAACTGCATCTTAGCATCTTCGCAAAGCAAGCCAGGTCGGTTCCTGTGCTCCAAGACCTGATTTACGGTATTAATCGCGAGAGTTGCACCCCTGGAACAGAAATTAAGATTGGAAAATCACCAAACGTCAAGATACATACGCTGAATCGCCTGATATGATGATACGCAGAGATTTCCCGGACATACCGATGCAACGCCCAGCTAATAAACTCTTAGTGCATGTGGAAAATCATAAAAACAGCGAACCAACCGCTATCGGCTATTGCCTTGTATGTATCATATGCCTCGTCTATTGCAAAAGGATATGGATCTAGTAGATGCGGTCAGTTTGAATACGTGAAACGCTATCATTTACCAACATTCTGGTGCTTTCCCGTAATCAATAGACAGGACAGGACGCCGTGTCACATTAGCACATATTCTTAGGCGCTCCTCGTGATGTTCTGGACTCATCGCAACAAACCCGCCACCAGGAAAATCAAGAATAAGCTCAGTTGTGTTACACAACTTATCCTCCGGAAGGCTAAAGAAGAGGTAGGCAGTAATCGGACGAGTGTAAGAGGACGACTTGGGTCTTGGTATAAAAATCTTTCGCCTCGTAGACACAGGAGGTAGGTAAATTAGACGCCGAAGCTATCTCAGGCATTAGAAATATTATTAATCAATATCCTGCATGACGTACATATGGATTAGTTGTCTTCTCCCAAGTGGCACGCAGCATTTCCACAGTTGGCACTGCCCTATATCGTCGTAACTGCAATTTCAGGGTTAAAGTCTAATTAATGATACCCGTGGCCAGAAAACTCACCCTTTCATCTGCGCTATTTGCATATATGATATAATACACTGAGAAGATCAAAGAACAGATATCCCTTAGCCATTTGGGACGAATCGATATTGCAGTCGCAAAACCAGCATCAAGGCCAGTGATAATCCATGTAGCCCTATAAAAAGAAGGAGAGTACTTGTTTGTGTGAGATAGGATATAGATTGCTATCAAATGAAATGACTAACCAAGCGGGCTAGCGGTTCCGGAGCTAGAAACCAGAACACCAATCAGTTAGTGAAGGGTCTAAGAGAAGGACCACGTACCGCCAAGACCGAAAATAATGTCCAAGTTCCGCAGAGCGTATACAGTGGTCAATGTGGTAAGAACGATCTGATATGATGTGAAATGCTCTGACATCATCGTAAAACACACGGTCCAGGGAGCGAACAATAAATTACATAGTACATACTCAACAGCTTGTTTAACTTCTTGAGCCAGAGAACCCGAGGAAAACCGGCGTTTCCACGAACAACGCGCCATGTCCAAAAGATAATGACGAATAGCACCTGGTGGCAATACTCAGCCTGGCCCATATGGACACAAATAGAAGATACCTGAGCCCGCTTCCAAGATGGACTTGGACGTCCTATAACGTGGTCTATCATTCAGGTAAATATTCAAAGCGACAATAACATGAGAGTGGGTGGTTAAGAGAATCGAGCTGTCTCTCTAGACTATTAGTAGTCTAATTATAGAGTGGCATGTGATTGCGACCTCCAACCCTAACCCCACTTTCCCTTCATGGCCTTGACTTCCATACGGACAACTGCCGACAGGCTGGAGATAGTCAATCAGCTTTTGTTGCCGCACACGATAGAGTTTATAGAGATAAATTCCATCGAGGATGCCCGTGATGCTATAAAGTCAATGAAGGTAACCCATCGACTAAATATCTCTGGCGATAGGTCATAATGCTCTTGATAGATTAGGGGAGCACCTGCGATTGCATCGCTCGCGGGGCTCTCAGTATCTTACCATCTTACACGTGCCTTGAGTGCGTCTCCAACCCCAAAATTTCTGTCGTCCCCCTCTGCTCTCAAAGAATATATCCAGCCGATCTTATCTTATCTGTTCACTGCCAGGCCAACGGCTGTCAATCTAGGCGCTGCCACTAGGCGCCTTGAAAAAGTCCTTAATTATTTAATAGATTCCGGAAAGGACGCAAAAGAGATTGCAAAGGGCTTGATTGCAGAGGGGAATGCCGTTGCAGACGAAGATGTCGGCAGAAACAAGGCAATGTCGAAATGGGGCGGGGACTGGCTGATCAAGCGCGTCACTAGGAATGGTGGTGATGGAACTAACCTAAATGTCCTGACGGTATGCAATACAGGATCGCTTGCTACCTCAGTATGTCTTTTTTGGTGCTTGTCCGATTGTACACTCTTACCAACAACCAAAGGGATATGGCACGGCTCTAGGTTTGATTACGTATTTGCACGAGGTTGGGAAGCTCGGAAAGGCGTATTATACACAGTCTGCGCCTTATCATCAAGGCTCGAGGGATGTTGATTATGGCCTTCACTTTTCTTGTCGCTTATCGATTTGCAGACTCACCGCGTCGGAGCTGCAGATGCTCAATATACCATCGGTCATGATATGCGATACCATGGTTGGTTCATTGTTCCAACACCATAATATCCACGCCGTCGGTATGGCCGCTCCCATCTTGTTGAGAGCGTCTTACCTTTCATGACCTCCAGTGGTTGGCGCCGACCGTGTGGCCAGGAATGGCGATACCGCCAACAAGGTAGATCGCTAGACTAAGACCAATTCGATTGGTACCTTATCAAGCATATATATAGATCGGAACATATAACGCGGCAGTCTTGGCAGCTCGCCACAACATTCCATTCATAGTAGTCGCCCCGGTGAGTACCGTAGACCTCGACATTGCAAATGGAACCGCGTAAGTTGCCTAACCTCGCATCGTGTCTTTAACCGAGATTCCGGGACAGGATACCCATCGAGCATAGACCGCCAATTGAAGCCTGCTTAATTCGAGGTGCCTTATACCCTGACAATGGGAAAAAGGAGCAGGCTGTTGTCATGTTTACACCACCTGGATTGGAAGGAGTTTATAACCCGAGTTTTGACGTCACGCCCGCAGAGTTGATAACGGCCCTTGTTACAGAGAAAGGGGTTGCAGTGAAGAAGGATGGAAACCCGATCTTCGACCTTAGCGGCATCGTTTAGATCTTTGTACATCTATATTTATCCCCGTTTCAAGAAGTATTGGATATTGATCTTTATCTCAATGAACAAAGTCGTATATGTGGCAGTTCATGGTGGAGCAGGTAATCATGGTCGGGCAAACGATAAAGCCACGAAAGAGGGTTTGCGACAGTAAGCAGCTCGACTTGGTACGTTTTCTCCCCAAAAACCAATCCTCTAGAGCATGTATTCGCGCGATCTCGTGCGCTCGGCAAGAGGAGAACTTCTCAGTTCTTTCCGTCGTAGAGAGCGCGATCTCGACATTAGAGGATGATCCAAAGTTCAACGCCGGCGAGTAATGACGCACTAATCTGACAGGCGATTTCTTATCCTCCATTTTAGGCTACGGATCCAATCTGACACTCGACGGCCGCGTAGAATGCGATGCTTCGATCATGGATGGCTGCACAAGCGACTTTGGGAGTGTTGGTGCGGTGTCCGGTTGGCGTCGTTCTCAAGCTCATCTTCTATAACTCACTTCTTCACAGGCATCAAGAATCCAATCAGTCTAGCACGCTGTGTATTGGCACATTCGAGAACTCCCGACAAACTAGGCAGACTGCCTCCAATGTATGTACTGCACACCCCTAACCTGTCATGTTGTCATGGACAAGTGATTTAGGACACTTGTGTCTGATGGTGCACAGAATTTTGTCAATTCGACACGACCTGGTTTGTGCATACAGTTGGTCAATCCCGATGATCTTGTCACTCCAAGAGCAAAGGATGAGTGGACAGGGTGGAAGAATAGATTAACGTCTGAGTCCGCGGAGATAGTTAACGAGGAGAGAACGACTGGTTTGTATGACCTTCAAGATACAGTTGGTGCCGTTGCGTGGGTCGAGGGAGAAGGTGGTGCAGCAGGCGTCTCAAGGTGAGACGAGAAATTAGTGCATGTCAAGTCGAGTTGAAACATTCGTTGGGAAGTGGAGGTCTTCTGCTCAAATACTCGGGCAGAATTAGTGAGGTGAGGAAGTCTTTTTCGTTGCGCTACAAAAGAGTATATTTCCGGTCCAGGCTGCTGTATACGGTGCAGGGTGTTGGGCACAAGCCGGGATGGCTTGCAGCGTCTCGGGTGAGTAGAATGTGAACAGTAGTGACATCACGACGACATTCGGTTCAGGCGCGGGTGAACATATCGTTCGCGCGGCCCTGGCACGCGCGGTCGGAGAAGCGTTTATGATATCCGGGGGAATCGATCCGCATGAGATTCTTTATCGCGCCCTGATCGAAAAATTCTGGAGTAAGTGTGTTTGCTCGACTGACAATGAAGTGTTCATTTCGGTCTCAGACCCATGTAAAGCTCGAGGCGAGCCTAATACAGATGCCGGCCTAATTTTACTCACGAAAAATGGGGATTCTGAATCTGGTCAAGTGCCTTTCATTATCCAAGATGTTTGCTAATGATATAACGAATAGTGCGACTATGGTGCGCTTTTACAACGCCGAGTATGGCCATCGCATACGCATCAACACTGCATCCCGTTCCAAGGGTATGACGGGGAGTTTCGCGTATGGCCATCTGATCAACCATTCGTAGGCTCTTATTCTTCGTCGGCCACCAGAATTGGACAACAAATTGAGTGATAAGCCGCGCATATATGTTACAGCAGTGACTCTATCGTGAGGTTATCTCGGCCTCCCTCGCAAGAACGTATGGTTTCACATGCTATCCTGTTGAGGAAGGCCACCACGTCCAAGGGCTGACCGCGGGGGACTTGTACCATTTGTAGGAGGGGGCTGGCCGGTGGGGGTTGCTGGGACACTTGCGGAAAAGAGGCTTTGGGAGGTGGTCCGTAGTTGGGGTGTTCCAGGCACCGTGCGAGGGCCGGTAGCAACGTTTGAAAGGGGTAAAGGCCTTGAAGTGTTCAATCGTTGCAATGCTTTAATAGGAAATTTGGTTCTAGAAGGTTTTATAGCTAAAGGTATCGAAGTGAATGTATATATCGAACTTACCGGCAGGTGGAGCACACTGGAACAGGCTGGCAAAAGACTGAATTTGTCGGTTGAAATTTATAAGTAAATGACGAGACCGCTTACTGGATAAACAAACGGAGCACACAAAACCAATATCTATAATGGTTTTATGGCAGAAACATGCTGCTCTGAAGTCGACTTTGTCTTGCGTGGGAACCGACAGTGTTTTGCGCACGGAGGGGGGCGGGAGGAAAGACATCTTTTGACATTGTGAGCGCAATTGAGGATCCTGAGAAACGTGCTCACAATTAGATACTGGAGAAGTGCATCGCGACGTTCGAGGTGAATATAAGAACCACCTGTTAGGTGGGCAGCCTGCTGAAGGAAGACGGTGTCAGGGCCATACATCTGGCACACGTCAATAGTAACTTTCTATGATTATGGCCATTAACGTGAAAGTGGGGTTGATTCATGCGTGACTTACAAGTTTCTGGGCAGAGAAAATGGAGTTCATGATTGGGATGTATGAAGTGGCATGATCTGGCGAAACAGAAAGAACAAGAATGCGGGGATCTGGTACGACAGGTGATTCCAGTGTGCCTTCTTTTTTACCCGGTATTGGGGCTGGCAGAAGAGTGATTCTGTTAATGTCTGACGGAGATGTTTATACGAAGTATGATAGACTGTAAGTAGGAACGTACAGCATAGTGCCTTAGTCAGTGCGCCCACGAGAGCCACAGGTTCTGGTCGCACATTAAGATCACAGCGGCACAAACAATTTAAACTTATACCTTCTTTGTCTGGGTCTCCCAATATGTCCAATTCCTCTGCTATCCGCGAATTCACCGTCGTGTCGACCAGTTTAAATGGTGGATACGAGTTTGCGTCAACGATGGGGAGGTCTTTTGGGGGGTTGGTGGAAGAATACAGCATCACGCTTCACGACTCATGAGGGTACTCTTGCCGCAGGGGACGTTGGGACGGACCTCTTGCCGGGAAGGGCACCGAAGATGGCCAGGGTGTTCTCGTGCTTGCAGGCCATGTGGGAATTTAGGAAAGCAAGGAGCTGGGAGAGAAAGGAGCTGAGGGAGAGAGGGTAGGTGTTTGCGGGGGGTTGGAGACCAGAGAGGTGCCATTGTGTGGGGGAAAGGTCAACGACCACGGAGAGATGGGAGCCTCGTGGGTCGGTCATGGGCTCAGGGCAACGGCGGAGGACTGGGGGGTCTGCAGGGGACGAGACAGGGAGCGGAGTGTTGTCACAGGCAATACACCTGTAAAGGGTGGCCGTCACGAGCGCCGGTGACGAAGGGCCCTCCGGCGTTGGCCGTGACGATGGCTGTAGCGACGCTCGCGT
The DNA here is from genome assembly GCA_001691755.2 of Amanita polypyramis BW_CC. Classification (NCBI taxonomy): domain Eukaryota; kingdom Fungi; phylum Basidiomycota; class Agaricomycetes; order Agaricales; family Amanitaceae; genus Amanita; species Amanita polypyramis. The sequence continues at coordinate 86,283 of JNHY02000029.1, read as the reverse complement.
GTGAATATCTCCCCGTTGGCGATGGCTGGCGCCCAGCTCATCGCCCCTTCTTCCTTCCCTACCACCCTCTTCCCCTCCCCTCCCCTCCCCCCCGCTTCCCGTGCGCATATATCTATGGCTTCTCATCTCAACATTAACTACGACGACGACGACGACATGCATGTCGACGACAGCGAGTATGCCAGGGCGAACGATGCTGACGCCGATGGCGAGTATGTCGACGAGGATGCCTCCCCCGCCCCCTTTGACAACCCTCATCGCAACATGCCTACTTATGCTAGGCATTCTTCCCGTCAGGGCGACTCAGTAAGTCTCTGTCTTCCAGTCTATGCTCAGCTTATGATGGTGGCAGGATGCAGAAGATTCGGTGCGTGACAGCTCTAAGTGCCTCATATCTCATGGTTCTCATACATCTGTTTCTACCCGAATTTAGGGTTACGAGGACCGTGGCGACGAAGAGAATGAAGACGAAGACGAAGACGACGGTACCTACGCTGATGAAGAGTATGGCAAAAAGAGACGCTCAAAGAAGAAGATACCTCGAGCGTCGTCCTCTATGTCCGTCAGACCCAAAGGTAAAGTTTTACTTCCGAAACAGACCTGTGTTTTGTCTAAGTGCTTAGCACCCACTCGGCTTGCTTCTACGTCTGACTCTGATTCGGAGTACGGTTCTCGATCACACAAAAAGAAGAAGAGAGCACGCGTGTCGGGTGATGAAATACGCGTGTCGAGTAGGGGGGTCAAAGTACCGAACTACTACGACGACGTACAGGACTTCGAGAAGTTTGAAGAAGAAGAGGAACCTCAGAATAACTACTATGCGGATCCTAATGCACAGTATCAAGAAGAAGACGAAATCGAAGCCGTTCTAGGCCATACCCGTGATGAAGGTCGAGAAAACGACTTGGAAGATCTGTGGTTTGAAAACGTGGTAAGTGAAGAAACCCACCGCATGGTCAATCAATTATCTGATCACAAAAAAAGCGTTTCCACATAAAATGGAAGAACTTCTCACATCTGCATAATACCGATGAAACGTACGAATTTTTGAAAAGATTTCGAGGCCTCAAACGGGTGGACAACTATATCAAATCATATAAGCAATACAGAGCACGCCTTCAAACGCCTGGCCTGAGTCGGGAAGAAGTGGAAGCACTTATGCTGGATAAAGAAAGGGAGAAGGAGGAGTTGGAAAATTTCCGCAACGCTGAACGGATAGTGGCACACCGTGAGGGTGTTGATGGTCAGATCGAGTATTTCTGCAAATGGTGTGGCCTCAACTATGAGCATTGCACTTGGGAACTTTCAAAGGATGTTGAGGTCATTGCGCAGGCTCACATCGAGGCATATCGTCAGCGTGAAGCTGAGGGTAGATTCCCTTACAAGAGTGTTTCCTATTCACGAAACGGGCGGCCTCCGTTCCAGAAGATAACTAAGGATCCTGAATATGTCTCGGCCACAGGTGGAGAATTGAAAGACTTCCAATTGACGGGACTTAATTGGCTTGCTTATTTGTGGAGTAAGGGAGAAAATGGCATCCTTGCGGATGAGATGGGCCTTGGGAAGGTGGGCTGTCTTATAATGGTCGTCAGGGCTCATAGACTCATTCTTGTAGACGGTTCAAACTGTGGCATTCCTTTCATATCTTTTCCACCAAATGAACCAATATGGCCCATTCTTGGTTATTGTTCCCCTATCAACTATAAACGCCTGGCAAACTCAATTCGCTGCCTGGGCGCCAGACATAAACGTCATAACCTATATCGGTACCGCTGCTTCTCGAGAGGTTATCCGGAATTATGAGTTTGGTCCTTCTAATAAACGTTTAAAAATGAACGTTTTGCTAACAACATATGAACTTACCTTACGGGATTGCAAGGAGCTTGCTGACATTAAATGGCAAGCTCTCGCTGTCGATGAGGTCGGTAGTCATAACATGAACCTCGACTACGGGACTCACCCGCTTCCAAGGCTCATCGGCTGAAAAATTCAGAAAGCCAGCTTTATGAAGCCCTTCGAACATTTTCTGCGGCATCGAAGTTACTCATCACAGGGACGCCTTTACAGAATAATGTAAAAGGTTTGTAGCCAGATATATTCTGGCGATTCTACCCTAAATGAGCATGGTAGAATTGCTGTCATTGATGCATTTCCTAATGCCAGAGAAATGTAAGTGGAGGTTGATTCGGCGAGCCACCTTCTGAATACTTGTAGTTGCATTGACCAACGAATTTGACTTAACTGACGCTGACCACGAAGAGAAGATCAAAGAATTGCATAACCAACTCGAATCTTTGATGCTGAGGCGTTTGAAAAGAGACGTCTTAACGTCCTTGCCTACCAAAAGTGAGAGGATCTTACGAGTTGAAATGAGTGCTTTGCAGACGCACTTCTATAAGAATATATTAACGAAGGTATCTAATAAGCCTTCTTTTCCTATGTATGTATTAATGTGGCCTATGGTAGAACTTCGCGGGCCTCGTCAAGAGTGCGAACGGTAACAATAATATTAGTTTGCTCAATATCGGTAGGATAATTGAAGATCTGTTAAACTAATTCTGATTGTTTTGTTAGCGATGGAACTGAAGAAAGCGGCCAACCATCCATACTTGTTCGATGGTGCTGAAGTCAGAACCGACAATCCTGAAGAGATATTAAAGGGGCTGGTCATGAACAGTGGAAAAATGGTTCTGCTGGACAAATTACTTGCACGCCTTCGTCAGGATGGCCATCGTGTGTTGATTTTTAGTCAGATGGTGCGCATGCTGGATATTCTCAGTGATTATATGACGCTGCGGAATTATCAACACCAACGTCTGGATGGAATGGTCTCAGCGGAAGCGCGGAAGAAGTCAATAGCTCATTTCAATGCGCCAAGCTCTCCGGACTTTGCTTTCCTTCTCTCCACGCGGGCGGGTGGCTTAGGCATCAACCTCGAGACAGCGGATACTGTCATCATATTTGATGTGAGAGTAGTTCGCTATGAGTGAACATTCCAGCTAACAACTGTCTAATAGAGTGATTGGAATCCCCAAAATGACTTGCAAGCAATGGCGCGCGCACATAGGATTGGGCAAAAATCGCATGTCAACGTGTACCGCTTTGTCAGCAAAGATACAATGGAAGAGGATGTCCTTGAAAGGGCGAAGAAAAAGATGGTTTTGGAGTATGCTAGTGAGCAATACATACTTAACGGACGGTCGATCACGTTTTGACCTCTCCTCTATTAGTCATCAATCAAATGGATACTTCACAGGCACACCTTGGCTCCAAAGCTCCGCCAAAGGACACCCATAAGCCAGACAATTTAAGCAAGGACGAGTTGCACGCCGTCTTAAAATATGGAGCTCAGAAAATGTTCGTATTATATTGTGATCATCATCTTTTACTTTTTTACCTTATATCACTCTTAGGTTTGACAAAGACGACTCGCAACAAAGCAAAAAACTCGACGAAATGGATCTTGATGACGTTTTGAAGACCGCTGAAGCTCACGAGACCATAGAAGGTGGTGATGGTGGCACGTCTTTGGGCGGCGAAGGCTTCCTTGCCCAATTTGCTGCCGTCAGCGACGTAAAGAATGACATGTCGTGGGAGGACATTATACCACTCGAGGAGCGCCAAAAGTTTGACGCCGAAGATGATCAAAGGAAGGCGGAGGAGCTAGCAGCTCAGGAATTACGCGACAGGAAGCGCACGGTTGCCCAAGTGTCCTACGAGGGTATGGATGTGGATCAACCAGTAGCAAGTTCGGCTCCCAAGAAACCCAAAATTCCCAGTGCGACAAGAAAAACTGCGAGTCAGAAAGCTATGGAACTAAAGGAACGGGATGTCCGTGTTTTGATCAGGAGTCTGCAGCGCTGGGGTGACATTCGCCAACGCTACGACATTATAGTAAGCCCCTATTAAATTTCGTTCAAATAGTTGGGATATGAGCTCTGCCTGTAGGTCAAAGAATCCAAACTACAGGACAAGAACCGAACAATGTTACTTAGTGTTTCGGAGGAAATCATTGACCTCTGCAGACAAGCCGTGAAAGAGAATGAAGACCGGAAGGCCACAATAGCAAGCGGGGGTGGGACCTTGACAAGTGCCCAAAAAAGTAAAGCCGTGTTGGTCACCTACAGAGGTGTTTCTAGTATCAACGCTGAGACTGTCGTTTCTCGATATCGGGATCTGCGGCTATTATATAGCATTCTGTCGGAAGTAGAAGATCCGTACAAGTGGTCAATCCCCGTCGAGAACATTAGACCCACACTCAATTGGTCTGGACGATGGGGACACCATGAGGATTCTATGCTCCTTGTTGGTGCGTTCCTTCATGGATTTGGTAACTGGGAAACAATGGCGAGAGATCTCAAACTTGGTCTCGATGGGAAGTTTTTCCTAGAGGAAGGAAAGAAGGGAGAAGAATCAGGCAGTCGACCCATTCCAAATGCGATCCACTTAGTCCGCCGGGGGGATTTCTTATTGAATCTTCTTTATGAACATGAGGAGAAACTTCGATCTCTCGAGACTTCGCTTCGCTCGAGAGGCCAGCTGAAGACCTCCCCCTCTCCCCCTCCAACAACTGCAGCGTCGTCGTCGTCCCATGCTAGTGTTGCGAAGAGGCGTGCAGAAAGCGAAGCTGTGGCCTCCGTTGCTGACTCGAGTACGCGTAAACGGAAACGCAGACCCACCCCAACATTCACTGACTCCGAGTCCGACGAAGATGACTGGTATGTATATCAGCAGATCATTCTGTGGATGACGAGTCGATATTTATTCTAGTCCATCAATGGATGAAGCTGCAACGAAGGAGGAGCTACGACCAGTCAAGAGGGAGTTGGTAGGCCAAATGAAACTCTCAATAAGGGTCACATACTTAGAGACATTACACTCACAGAAGCAATTGAAACTCTCGGGCGGGGAAATGCCAAGAGATGACAAAGTTGCGATGTTGAAGGAATCATTAGCCGCGATTGGTCGTCGCATAGATGATGTCTTGATAGAGAAACATGCTGCTGGCGAGGATATAGACCGGTGGCGGCGGCATCTTTGGACGTAAGTTTGTGACTCGGGGGTGGGCATACACTGATAACTATTCTATTAGGTTTGTTACCTTGTTTTGGCCGAAGAAAGTCAAAGCCTCGAAGCTAGAGGAGATTCATGCCAAGATGGTTATGAAGGAAGCAGCGCCGCGAGCACAGTCAGATAGCAGTGCAACGAAGAAGCCGAGAATCAGTTCCACTTCCAAGGCGAATGGAGCAGCTTCTTCATCTATAAGGACTAACGGAAAATCTCATCGATGATAGATTACTTTCTGTTGCTTATGCACACGTCGGGACCCCCCACAGTATCCTTGGTTACATTACCCAGATATCATACGGTCAGCTATTTTCTCGGTTATCAGTCTTTGCTATCCTGTTGTAGTTACGTGTACCACCATTAATCCTTGTTGCTACAATTCGTTGCAGGAATTTGGCCAATTCTTCTGACTGTCTGATAGGACAGATGTTGTCTAATAATATATGAAATGTAAGAGTTATATTCATCGGGTATCTTGAGACGCAATTGATCTGACAAGTCAGTTGCGAGTTGCTCCAAGTCGTAAGAAGTATTTTATACCTCCTGTTATCGTACGCTGTCTCGCATCGCAGATTTCAATGTCCCCGAGAACTGTCGATGATGGGGAGTTCTGTCCTGTGCACTACGTTGTGTTGTCGCTGGTCGAAGGAATGTTCGAGGTGGATTAGATGGCCCAGCTTCTCTCGTGTCTGTTTGCCGAGCAGAGCCATTGGAAAGACCGAGCCTAGTTTTGGAGCTTGAAGCCAACTGACTGGGATCGCTCGTAGTGGTTTGGCGCAAGGTACCATTTAGCTGGGCCGCTATGGAAAGGAGAATAAATATGCATCAAGTTGATAACACGACAGGGCGGCACACCTTCCAGTACTTTAGCATCGGCTTGCTTATTAAAGTTCTCCATAAGAACTGTATATCGTTTCACTTCCCACTTCATCTGTGATGCACGGGCCATATTCCCCTGAGAAACTGCCCATTTGCGCTCCTCCTTGAACCGGCGCCGCTCGCTATCGGCAAGGGAGGCGCGAGCACGAAGGGCGGCAATCTCCCGTTCCATCGGCGTCATTGATTCTTTTGCTGGGATGAGCTCTGAATCGGAATCGATGGAAGTGATGTCAGATACTGCGTGCTTCAATTTCAGCGGGCGTTCGCCATCTCCCTGTACACTCCGTCTAAACTGGACGATGCGTTGGCGGTGGGGGCCCGACGACGTATGACTCTTGCGCCGTTTCTTATTCGAAGAGTTGTCTGGCTCTTCGAATATTTGTGTGATGAAGTCGGTACAAATGAAGCCCACCGCGCTGCCAAGTACAGAAGCACACAGCTTGGTCGCATCTTGAGACGTGAAGTCAAAAAATAGTTTTGTTACTACTCCTAGTCCAACGAAGAGAACGTAATCGGTGTTCTTGTGTGCGTACTGGAGAGCAACGCCCTGCCATGCACCAACGAGGAGCACGTCACCAAGATTGGATTCATCCGTTCGAATAAAGGTGTCCAGGACAATGCGGGCACCGAGGCCAATTAATAAAGCGGGTGCTGTGTAGGCCATTACAAAGTGAGTTGAGTCGTAAGAAACATGTGCGCAGAGGCTGAGTTGATGGATGCCAGTGTAACATCGAGGTTAGATTCTCCAAACAAAAGTTTCTCATAAGGGTCGCATCGGAATTACTATTATATTATAGACGTCTTAAACACTACAAATTGCTGCCGTCGACATAGTTAGCCATTGGATCCTCCGCTATTCGCCGTGTCATTCGATACGCCTCTGTAATAGCTGTTAGCCACTATCTATTATGCACGAACTGTGACTTACCAAGCTCTTCCTCGGTCACATCATGGCTACTGCTCTCCAACACACCCCGCCGTTTCTTTCCAAACCTATCGTCACCGTCCTCTCCCATTGCCTTTCTCTTTTTCGCTTCATCCAATGCCTGCTTGAATTTTTCCTGATCCAAATTGATATCCCCCTCACCAACTCGCTTCTTCGAGAAATTCTGCTCTACCTTTTTTTCCGATCCATTCTGGGGTGCCTCTTGCAATGCTTTTGATGCTGGATGTCCTGACAAGAGGCTTTGGGCGGTAGATGCCTTCGTAGCCTCAATACCAGCTTGGCCGGTACAGTATGAGATGTGTACGCTAGAATGGCAGCATGCATATCCCCAGTATCCAGTCGACGCATCGTACCAGGAACCCCACACAGCCGTGTGATTATTTATATAAACTAGTAGAGAATTGGTCAGGCCCAATGTAATTGTTTATGAACATACCATCTTCTGAGTACTTTGATCTCGCCTTTGCTCTTTCTTTGCCCTTGATGACTTGGCCAGTTCGAGAGTATTCGACGTAGTTCTCGGTTTGGCCTTGGAGCAGTTCTTTTGGGGCTGATTGCAGATACTCCTCGCCACCATATTTAGCGAGCACGCTGACTTTGTTCAAACCCTTTAACTCTTCCTTCTTTTCTTTGAACTCCTGATGTAGTCGCTCCCCTTGGGTAGGGTTGGCGTTCAAATGTACATCGTTTCCGCGTGCAGCTGCTTGCCATGCAAATAGCTGAAGTTGTTGTACCTCGGGTGCTTCGCCAGAATACCGATGGAAGTTGTCACCAGCAAATTTCGCCTAATATGTGAGTAAGATATGGGCAACAGAAGGGACGAGGCTACATACCTCCTCCGCTGGGAGGTCCTTAAGGGGGGCATCACGCATGGAACGAGTTTTGGGATCATAGTATGCACTGTCCGGATCGAGGTTAATGAGGTATTTCGCAGTGTCCTCGCGGATACGTAGATTACGGACAGTGATACGAGTTTTCGTGTCCAGTTTCTGACCCACAGCATCTGCTGCATCGGCGTACTTGTCTTCATCCGTATCTTCCTCGTCACTAGACCCAAAGTCGGGGTCCTTCTCTCCTCTCCCTGCCTTTGCAACCTTCCTTACTGCTGCCAGGTCCGTTGTTGTTTGATTGTCAATTGCCTCCTCCCGTAACTTTTGCCTCGCCGCCTCAACAGCTGCATACTCCTCATACACTCTCTTGTGCTCGGCCGGATTGTAACCGTTCCATCTGTCCCGCTTCGCATCATAACCTGCGGCCACATCCTGAGTAATGTCGTCTGCTTGGATATCCTTGTTTGTGTACTTTGCACCTTTCTTGCGTGGTCGCTCCAAGCAGTCTTGCCGTTTATGGGACATGGAGCCACAATTCTCGCATGCTCCCTTGCGATACTTATTGGCAGCGGGTCCTGCCTTTGCTCCTCGGTCATACCAGTTGTCAAGTTTGCTTTCAGGTTTCTCTTCTGGCCGGCGTCGCTGATGACTAAGTGAAGGGGCACCAGTGTCCAAATACCAGGGCGCCTGTGAGATATATTCTGTGATTAGTTAGAGCAGGCAAGTAGATAAGGGACGGACGTTGACTCACGAGGAATATGAGGATTGATAGGTTTTCCCTCCTCGTCTAGAGCAGCTGGCGCAGTTCCAGCCTTCCGCGCGGCATCGAGGTCCTTTTGTCGTCTGTATTCCTCTCTCGAGAGCTTTCCCAGTGCTAAAGTTTGGTGTTAAGGCTGCGACAGGGAAGGGCTGGAAGAACATACCTGAAGCCGAAGCCATGGAGTAGCTAATGCAGGACGCCTCACGTGCTCTGTCACACATGTGTTTGCCTTTATTTTCCAAAATGTGTATTTATTTGTCCCAGCCACGCAGCCTCCCGATGTGCCGCAAGACTGAATCTGCAGCAGCCTGGGCAAAACCTTTCCGCCCTTCCTCCCCGTCCATTGCGAGGCATCTCCGCCACTCCTCCAGCTCCTCGCTCTCAACGTTCAACACACGCACTATATTTGAAAGGTACTCCAAGTCCGATGCTAACTGAGCGACACCTGCCCTTGATAAGGAAGGGATCTGTGGGAGAACGTCCGCATTGATGTAGTTCACAAAGACCTTCCCCAGAGAGAGAAGCCATGCAGAAGAGACAACTTCTGGATCAATAGGTTGTGGTTTTACAACTGCTACTGACGAACGACGACGATGCACTGAAGGTGCGGCACTAGAGGCATCAGATTGCTCCGAAATCAACTTGATCGTCTCCGCGGTGACGAATGGGAGAGTATATAGCGAGAAGGATAGTGCATCATCGTCCGCATATACTTCAAACAATCGTGGAAGGTTTAAAAGACCCTCTGCAACTCGTTGCACAGTCTCATTGGGAGAGAGGGAAAAAGTAGGGATTTGTAGATTATTCGTCACACCTCCGGAGCGCTTCGTCTTCTGATCATCTTGCTGCGACCAGATGGGCAGGGACGGATAAGACTTGAGATATCGCTTTAACGGAGACAATATCGTCTGTTGCAAGGAGGTCTGGCACGTCGTGGCAAAGGCACGAACCGCCTGACGAGCTTGCACAAGAATATGGGTGGGCTGACTAGCTATGCCTAGCCTCGCAGTATAGGGTTGATCAGATTCAACGCTATCAAAAAGACTATGAAGCTCTGCAGTGTTCAAGGGCGACTGTTCGAGCAATAGACTTTGACCTCTCGTTGCAGCAATCGTGAAGTTGAGAGGGTCATCATGGGAGCGCCGGAACTGATTCGCGAATTCTGCCAGCTTTGTTCGCAATTTGGTATCAAAGTTGGATAGTCGTTCCTCATAAGCGTGACCAGAGGCAAGCAGACGAATCAGGGTTTGAGAGGTGGACCAGTCTTGCGCAGTGTAATCCATGTCAGATAGGTCATCTTGCGAAATTAATGATGACGCTTGAGATGCAGCAATTACTATTGCTGTCTGAACGTTCGTCGTCCACAGATGAATGAAAGACTCAAAAGTGCTATCCAACGCCTGAACAAGACCCACAGATCCATATCCATGAGTGAACGTACTACATCTGCTCAGACTGCCTTCCGCAATACCAAAGGCGTCTACAGCTCTTTCCCTAAGCAAACGAGCATAATCGCCATTTGCTTGATCCCCGTTGTCGTTATTCACGAGCTCTCGGAGAGAATGCTCGAGGAAACCGCGCTCCAGAGCACCGTAGTCGGTTTGGAATTCGATGAAGGGTTGAAAGACTTCCTGGTCCCAATCTAATTCCATTATAGCGACAGGCAGCGATGGGATAACAGTTGGTGGAAGCCCACCCCGCCAAGACATCGACATACGACTCGACCTTCTTCGTGCATGCTGCCCTGGGGCGTCAGCCTTGGGAGTGTCAGCAGGAGGCTGAGAGGCATATTTCAACTTCTCCACGATTTTCTCTACTCTAACTGCAAATTCCTCCGTTGCTCGAAAGACACTTATAAGAGGGCGAATGGCGCAGTTTCCATGATATGAAGCCAAATAAGTCAACTTTTGTGACACTGTAGGTTGCAGTGTAGAAAGGGTAGACGTAATAAAATTGGAAAGCGTAGCGGCGGGATCGGGGAATATTGCAGGAATAGTGGTACGCTCCTGGTTAAGGAGAGCTATAAATGCTGCATAAAACTTGGGAAGATAGTCCACAATACTTTGAGAATCGGCTGGTGCACCTGCATCAGAGTCCAAAAGCCTCACGTCTTGCCACATAGACACGAGTATGGTCTTACGAGAGGCATAGTAATAGCTCCTGAACTCGGATTCTCTCGAAATGGTCGAAAAGATTGAATAATATTCTCTGCAAGCAGCAACATCTTGGGCTTTTATTGCAGACACGAGTGCAGAACTAAGAGACGCCTCCAGTTGATTCTGTAGATTCACTAAAAGGGTTCTGCGAGGATCATACTCTGGGGTGTTTTGGAAAACGACCACGCTCTTGTTTGCCTCCGACAACCGGCCAGCCGCCTTTGCATAGTTGTGTTCCCCCAATAACGACGTCACTTCCAACTCCAGAGTACTCCAACTTTCGGCCTCGCGAAGAACGTCTCTGGAAGCCTCCATGCGTCTTTTGACAGTATCGAGGAGGCGCAACTGATCGAGGGCGTCATTAGTCTTTTCCGGGACTGCTTCCTTCGATTTTTGTATGAGTTCCTCAAGGACAGGCTGTAGAGTTGTGGCGGTATCCTTCATGAAATGCAGGTCGTAAGTCAGACGAGAAACATTTCGCGACACGTCGTCGATTATGCGCTCAAGCTGCGAGGAGGTATCTTCATATGCGACCTCGAGGGTAGCGATAAGTTGCGTTACGTGTTGGTCGAGCTCTGCAAGTCTAGGTTTGCTCCCTGAATCATGTTCATTTGAGATGCCGAGCATGTCGTTTATCCATTCCAGTGCATCATCGTAGTTCTCGAGGGATGCGATGAAGTCCGACGGAGGAGCAGATGTGGTGATGCTTGACATTCGTAGTGTACATGACCAAATAAAGCAATGTCACCAGCCTGCCTGGTGCTCTGGCAAAGGCACGACCATCACTCCTCCTCCCTTTCCCTCTTCCACGCTCCTCCAACACGATCTGCATATCAGGTACGGGCTTTCACCCAGTCGGCTGTCATTCACAACCGACCACACAGCCGGGATTTTATTACAGTTGCGACATAAGTCAAGAAGCAATGGTGTAATCTGCAAGGTCAGGGGATAACCACTTGAAGGGTCGAGGTTATGCATCAACCTTACAAAATGTTGACTATACGGAGGTTCTAGAAGTGGTGCCGTTCCACACCTTATCTGATCAACAACTATAAAATGTTCACAATTCCCGGCATGCAATAGCCAGTACGGCTCATTTGTCCTTAGTACGAGTGAATGGAACGGGGTTTCTTGCATTGAAGAAGAGGCCTTTTCCATATGAAGTTCTTTTTGTTTTTTGAGTTGCTCCATAAGCTTGCTGCCGAAATGCTCACGACGTGCTGTCGAACACGAATTGACTAACTCACTGCGCATAGTCATCGTCGCTAAGGCCGTCCCCGTATGCATACCCTTCGATGCAGATGACGCAGCTACTATCGGTGATAGGTACGTTAGGAGAATAACCTACTGTTTTCCCGTCTTGAACTATTTCGTGTGGTATCTCCTTTGATGGACAAGGGATCGCATCGAAAAGCTGTCTCAGTGTCTGTGAAGATAAAAGTGCATGTTGTGATATGCGCATAAAGCGGCCTAGGTTCCAAACTGTTCGTTTGTACACAGAAGCAATTATAATAGCTTGTGTCCCTTGAGGTAAATCGGCGTCAGATAAGGATTTCTACGCCCCCAAATCAGACACTTGACTTGGACTATGATCTGAATATACCGGTTGCCTGAGAACGTTATAGTCGGAGTTCCTTGGCGGCCTCACAAAGACAGCCGATCCCGGCTGTAGCCTAACTCGCTCAGTGAATAATCTCTTATGGTTTACGAAGACCAACTTTGAGCTATCTAGGTGTACTGCGTTGAGTTCTTTCTGTAGGTCGACGACTTCAGATGGAAGTTCTGCTGGGTCTGTCAAGTACGCCTTGCGCCTTTTCTTCGGGTTCGTGCAAATGGACTCTATGGTGAGTTCATGCTCCTTCAAAAGATGAGCAGATAGCCTAGGATTGTTCCAGATGTCAAGTAATGATTTCTGTATGTCAGCCACACTATGGCGCAAGGGGTAAGCGCGAAAACAACGCGAAAAAGGGCGTCGGTTACCTAGATTCTGCCAACACCCTGCTCAGCTGCTCTTTCGGAAGTTGTGTCAATACATCGCTGCCGGGGACAGAGGTGGCGGGGCCTAGGCCCTGCGCAGAGCCGACAAAGGCAGCAATGTCGATTGGCTCTGATGGTGGGCCAAAGACGGTTTCCATAAATGGCAAAGCGACTTGCCAGTGCGACGATCATACATACGTCATTTCGCTGCACATTGTCAGCCTCAGCCTCACATGCCCGCGTATATAAAGCTCGAACATTCTTTTCAACGCCCGTTTCTCCTTGACATCCTACCACCACCACATATATCACTATGCGTCTGTTCACCAGTGCCTTCTCTCTTGTCTTGGTCTTGCATGTAGTCTTCGCCAAGCCTATCGTCGTACGTGTTCTCCTTACCAGATCGGCGCATATAGTAACCACCCTTTGCTTCGATTCCAAACCACAGGACGATGTTCATGTCCCTCGCGCCCTACCAGTCAATGTTACTGTCCCTCGCGCCCTACCAGTCAATGTTACTGTCCCTCGCGCCCTACCAGTCAATGTTACTGTCCCTCGTGCCGTACCGGTCAATGTTACTGTCCCTCGTGCCGTACCGGTCAATGTTACTGTCCCTCGCGCCTTACCGGTCAATATCAGTGCCAGAGAGTCCCACAGCCACGTAGATTCGGATAATTTAGACAATGACAGTAGGGGAGTTGATTCTCCGGCGCCACCCTCTAAATTGGGTCGCAGAGCTGATCCGTCGGTGAATGTAAGCGCGAATGCGTACCCCGATCATGTGCATTCCATGAATGTGACCACACGTCAGGAAGGTGAGCCAAGTAAACAGAGAACTAAGCGTCTCTTTAACAAGGCATTTTTAGAACTTGAAGGCATAAGAGCTGCGCACTAGTCATGTTAACCTATACCATCCAATCATTTTCACGGACTTATGTTAGTGTACATGTCTCCTCGTATATAACTGAGTTGTGTGATAATTGTACAAATCTAAGCTTGTAGCATAAAATCACTGTGGTGTACTTTGGCTGAACTCGTTCATAGTCGAAATGAAGAAGTCCCAGTCGTTTACACTGAAGAAAAAAAAAAAAAACAACTATAACTTTCGAATAGCAGATAGTGTCGACAAAAACTTACTCAAAGTGCATCGGAACATTATACCACATTGATGCTGCGTCGTAGTTCGCGAAAAGTTTTCCTTCCGGGATCGCCGCCGGCAAGGAACTTCCTATATCAATGTTCAGTAAGTCGGTATTGAAGTCTATGTCTTGAATCGAGGCAGGACTTGAAGACGATTCTAACATCGTCATTGTAGAAATGTTGGAGCTACTGGGTGACAACTACTCTGCGTTAGACCCTGCTAACCAAAATATTGCTAATACGTACCGTGTCATAACCGGCGCTCGGTGAATGCTGAGTGTCTAATCGTGGTAGAGAGAGAGCATTAGATAAGTCCGTACTCGTTCCTGCTCTGACAAAATCTTCTCCAACGACAGTTTGTGACTGACTCTGGCGCGGACGCTTCCTGGATAGCATCTGTTCGGGAGGTACAAGTTCATTTCTCATTGTAGCAAGTTCGTGCAGCACATCCCTGCTTATGATATCGGAAAAATAGACGAACTGGAGTCATATCACGAACGTACCATAGACGTCCCGCTATGTGCCACCTAGCACCGATATTAACAGGCATCCTCAGTGAATGCTTTGCCACCCACCTTTTCTCACATGTTTCCAACACATACAAACATCTATCCAAGTCTGCTCGGCCTTTCTCTGGAGCGACGGCAACGCCGGCCCGCTTACCGATCCAAAGATTCAACAATAGGATAACGCCCGCTACGAATGCTGCCATCTGTTTCGCTGCTATTAGCAAACTTAAAACCATTATGGGTTCATATCCTGACCGAGTGTTGAGGATAGAAAAAGATGTTCCGCCTGATTTGAACTTCTAATACACGGGCGCAGGACCGGGCAGCGTTGGTACAGATAACGATGGATGGGAGGGAGAGGGGCGATTCTTTCTGTAGAAAAGGTCTGTGGATTTGGATTTGGAGCTGATAGTAGAGCCCATGAAGAATTGCTGATTGCTCAAATGTCGCTCTGTCTTCACGGTGTGGGTCCCATTTGACTGCGCCATATCAAAAAACTGCAGAGAATATAAAGTATAACATACGCACGGTGGTCGGGAAGTCCGTCCTTCCACTGATTCATAGCCGAGTCCACTTCAGCTACAAGGCGTTGCTCCATCTCGCCGTCCACAGGAAACGATGTTGTCCAAGTCTTTCTCGTTGAATATAACGTGCGCATCGCAAACGCAAGGATCTCCGTCAACTTCAAGTGTGCGATGAACCCTGTAATATAGGAGGGCTTTCCTGGGGGTTGATTAAATGTAACGTAAGAATTCTCATCAATTTCCCAATATTCATCGTCACATTGTACAGGTGGCTCGATATCAAAACTCCATAATAATATTCAGTTTTAACCTGTTGGCGTGTACTTGTGACTTACTCTTCGTCATGTAGGCCGAAAGGTCGGCCGGAAAAACTGCTCATTATGCGATCCATTGTGACAAATACCCTAGAAGAATGTCTGAATGTCATGGGAGACTCAAGGCACGTATACCGAACCAGAATGCGCGCTTGAATAATTCATCTTCAAAGGTTGGCTTGTGACTACCTCTCCTGTGTCTATGCAAGCCATGTTCCAAAGCAACCCGTATACCAAGGCCTAGCATGTTCCACGCTGTGTGAAATACGCCGCAACCGAGTAGATATGATACGGAAAGCTGATACGATAGGAGGGACATCATCAGGTTGTCAGGGAGCCTACATAAAGTAGTTACTTACGCAGTAGTACTGCAAGTCGTACAAGCTAATCCGGCCTACCAGACAGCTCCGCATTTGGGGAACTTGGCTAAAATATTTCCACCCAGAAGACAGACGCCTCCCCGTGTTGACCTCTTCGTCAAGTAGGACTCTGGGATCATCCGTGTGGCGGGAAGCGATCGCACAAACCAACAGAAGGCAAGAGCCAAATGACGAACTTTGTCGATGAAAATTTTGACGAACAAGTTTCTCGAAAGTTGGACGGTGCAGAAGGGGAAGGAATAGATTAACATATTCGAAATAGAGGTCAATAAGGTGATACAAAAGGTCAGTCTCTGGATAAACATATGAGGGTTTAGAGTCGGTCTCAGAGTAGGCACGTTCCCACTAGGGTTGGATTAGCAGATGGACTCCCGACTGTACTAGAACTCACGGGTGGCAATTCCCAGTAGAGAGAGCGCCTGAAGTTGCTACAAGACATCGCATGTTCATCCCCCGTAAATTCTTTCTTCATCTCTACCGCATGCTTCGTGAGCATGAATGGACTAACGAGGTTACATCAATGACATTCGTCGTGTTTCAACAAGGTCACCGACCTAGATTGTCCGAAGAATCTCTGATCCATCGGACAAATAGTCAGGTCGCGGAACTGGTCATCAAGGCTAGCCTTAATGCAATTCTCCGCCTCCCCAGACCCGCTTCCCACATCAGCACCCAACGAGGAAGAGTTATGCATGAGCGACTTTGGGGACGAAGTGTGCAGAGCGGAATGCTCAGAGAAAGAATCTTTGACTGATAGCGGGGGAGAGGCCAAAATTTCCGTTCGGGGATAATTATACTATAAATGCCATCGGGATAAGACAATGCCTGCAAGGGTACGAATATTCGTACAGAACGCAAAGCTTCTTCTAGCTTATTTAGTCGTGCTTCTAAGGATTGAATATATTGGCTACGGAGGGAGCTCAATCTCTCTCCTTTGATAAACGAGAAAAGACTTACTCCTTTTGTGATTCACGCTCTTGCGCCTGCGTCAAAGACGTCCATGTATGCCACGAATAAATTGCTATGTATACTTACCTTGGTTCGACGAGGTGAGTGCTCGCAGTTTAGACTAAGAACAATGCAGTTAGAACACTTATTTCCTGGCATAATAGCACTGTCGCCTAGAGATGGTATGAGTATTTGTAAAAGTGTATACCAGAAACTTACATCGAACTAGTGATTGAAATTAAGGATTTGCTTATAAGCGAGCCTGAAACCAAGTAATGACGCACTTTTCTTCTTTCGACACATGTCGCAAGCACCATATAATCGTCGTTTCTTGACAGCGCCCGGATATTCTGTATCTGTATCTTGCTCGTCACCCGAGGCCATAGTAAGCTGTGAGATAGGTTAACAATATCCCCTGGTGGGATGACGCTTGTCGTGTTTGCAGCGCGGGGCTTTGCCAAATATTTTGCCGGCCTCCGGGTTCTGCCGGCAAGCAGAGCCCGGCCCCCGGCACAACCGGACTCTATTGCGTTCAGGATTGATCACGTGCAATACATCAATCCTGAAATTCCCGATGCGAAATTTCCGGTTAATATGCCGGTACGCCTGGTAATAAAACCAGGGAATTATCCTAATTTCACTTGCACTTTCATACCCTGATCTGTGAGCGGAAGCCATGTTGACAGTTGCTGCGCGTGCTGGCTTTAGAGCTGGACGGATTCAACGTATAAATGGCACTGCGGGCAGCGGCTCATTACGCACCATCTTTTCGTCCACCCGACCCGCTATTCCGGGATTTGCTCTCCGGTCATCGATAGCAGTTTCCCCATCTTTTACTCGTGCCATGTCTCATAATTACTCAGGAGAGTCCACTGTCCGTCCGGAGGCAGACAAGGTCCTTCAGGACATTGCTGACTACGTTCACGGCTACAAGATCGACTCGGAGCTTGCATTCGAGACCGCAAGGCTTTGCCTTATCGATACTATTGGATGTGGGTTGGAGGCCCTTCGTTTCCCGGATTGTACAAAGCTCTTGGGTCCAGTTGTTGAAGGCACTATTGTGCCAAATGGTATGCCTCAGTCACTCTTTGGTTCACGCCCGCTAATTTTATCAGGTACTCGCGTTCCTGGTACTAATTACCAGCTTGACCCGGTGCGCGGCGCATTCAACATCGGTGCTGCCATCCGCTGGCTGGATTTTAATGACTGTTTCCTGGCTGCGGAGTGTACGTCCGATATTTCCCCATATATGCACTTCCTAACTCGCAAGCAGGGGGTCATCCTTCCGATAACCTTGGTGCAATTTTGGGAGTCGCGGACCACCTCGCACGCCAAGGCCAACCGTTGACCGTTCATGATATATTAGAAGCTATGATCAAGGCTCATGAGATTCAGGGCGGTATTGCTCTCCTCAACTCGTTCAACAGAGTAGGACTAGACCATGTAGTCTTGGTCAAGGTTGCCTCCACCGCTGTTGTCTCCAAACTACTTGGCCTAACCAGGGAACAAACTGTGGATGCCGTCTCCCAAGCTTGGGTTGACGGTCAGTCCCTCCGAACCTACCGCCATGCTCCTAACACTGGTCCTCGCAAGGCTTGGGCGGCTGGTGATGCTTGTTCACGCGCCGTCAATCTTGCTCTGATGGTTAAGAGAGGTGAAAAAGGATTACCTTCTGTCTTAACGGCTAAGACGTGGGGTTTCTATGATGTCCTTTTCAAGGTAGTATCGTATAATTCTAAGAGGACTGGATACATGCTGAATCAACATCAGGGCAAGGAATTCGAGTTCCAGCGTACCTACGGCTCGTACATCATGGAAAATGTTCTCTTTAAGATATCTTATCCTGCAGAATTCCATGCCCAAACCGCCGTTGAAGCAGCACATATCATTCACAATAAATTGAAGGAAATTGGGAAGTCTTCCGATGACATTAAGAGCGTCAGGATCCGTACTCAGGAAGCTGCGATCAGGATTATTGATAAGCAAGGTCCTTTGGACAACTTCGCCGACAGAGAGCAAGTATTGTCAATAATGGATACTTCACTTACATTTGCTGACGTTTTGAATAGTCATGCGATCAACTACATGGTGGCTTATCCTTTGATCTTTGGCGAGCTAACTTCGGAGAGTTAGTAAGTGACTGATAATAGGTGTTAAAAATTATTGGACTCAAAATATAACAGTACAGATGCTTCCGCCGCGGATCCACGTATTGATGCTCTACGAGCCAAGATCTACTGTGTTGAGGACAAGCGTTTCAGTGTAGAATATCATGAACCCGAAAAGCGCTCGATCGGGAATGCTTTGTTGGTCGAGCTGAATGATGGGACCGTCCTGGATGAGGTTGAAGTTGAGTACCCTGTTGGTCATAAGCGTCGAAGAGCCGAAGGAACCCCACTTCTGATTAACAAATTCAAGAGGTAAGAGTAATTTTTTTCGGGCTGGAAATCGGTAAATCATACCACTTGTACAGGCACATCTCTCACCATTATGATGAAACTCACCAGAAGAAGTGAGTAACTCATTTATCTTTACTGCAACTGGATACTAATTCATTTTAAGAATTCTTGACGCTGTTTCTGATGCTGCGTCGTTATCTAAGACGCCAGTTGATAAGTTCACAGATCTTTTTGTCAAGGCGTAGGGATTGCATGGGTTATGCTACAGAATGAATGTACACGTTTACAAAGTATTATACGGCCTGAATAAAACCGAAACTCCCCAAGGTGCAACGCATCTTCGCTTTGAATTCGAACATCACGGAATATTTACTTTGGATATCTTTCGTGTTACTTTGGCGGCTGTGCTGGTAAATTTCGACCCCTACGGTTTCGCAATTTCTTTCTCGCAGTTGGTGATTGTGCGTGTAATTTGCTATTTTCCTTTTCGTCGCTGACCGTGTTGAGAAGCATAGTAGGCGGCACGTCGCTACCTGGGAGTCTTACTATGAACTTCGTAATGTTATCATGGTCCGAATCAGTCGCCCCAGTAGTAACGGTTGTTACTGTATGATTGAGCTCTTTGCAAGTTTGTGGATCAAAATCACTTGGGCTTTGGGTCCCCCTGATAGTTTGACAAGTCAGAGCGCCAGCATCATGGCAAGCAATCTTAGTCTGCTCGGAGGTCCTCGACCCTGAAACTCCTTGTGGCGGTCTGGAAGGGTTCCCTAGTGATGCGGTCTTGTCCTCCATAAGAGTCTTTATGTCTTCCTCCGCCACTGAAGATAGACGTCGTTGGATAAGGCGAGCAAGCGGAATGGAACGGGGTTGTTGCGATATACCTCGAAATCGGTTTTCTGGGGATACGGGACAGGTTTGACCGTTGCTTTGTTGCAAAATTCGCCCCACGGCTGGCCTTGGCGGATCGGAGGCAGGGCTCGGTGACGCCTCACCCAAATCCCGACTCGCGGACAAACCCCCCGCTTCGGTGAGACTGATTGAATTGACTAGGTCTGATGTCGTAATGATTACCGAGGAAGAATGGTTTTCCATCGTAGCATGCCTTATGTTTGCACTGGATTGGAGCTGTTCGGAGGCCCAGCAACTGAAATCCTGCATGCAGTCTGTTATTGCTATCGAAGACGATAGAACCTGCGAAAGTAATAGTTGCTTGTCATCTGAAATATCATGTAAGGCGATTTGAGGGGACACCATGTCCAAAGCAGACGGCGTGGATGCGTACGGAGACCAGAGCGGAGAAGACGAATCTGGGGGTGTCGGTAAATATGAGACTACCCTACTGGGCTGGTCAACCACGGCAGGCCGCCGAGAACTTTGTAGGAAGTCTGAGAAGCACGGCTCAACGACAACGCGAGGTAAAGTATGCGAGGCAGGTGAACTGGAGGGCATAAACGGCGGTGCTGATGGCTTTAATATGCTAGATTCGTTTCCTTGATGGGGAATTTTCTGTTGTGGAGGGGGTAGTTCAATCGCATCCTGCCAGTTCAAGCCCAGGCCCTTGTACCAGTCCTGAGTTTGCATTACTTCAACTTCTCTTGTCTTATGATGACCGACTTTGATGTATGACGCCCGACCATGCGTATTGCCTTCGCGATAAGAATTAATGGGAGATTGCGTGCCACGAATAGTCTCGTGCACATACTGTTCCATGTGCGGAACAGCAAGCTGAGACAGATCAATCGGCCCATGATCTGGCAACGTTAATGCACAAAGCTTTGGACTTTTCTGCATCCTGGGAGGAACCGTATTATTCTTTTGACATGATCCGGTATATCCATGACTTCGAAACTGTGCTTCGTCAACATTAAGCCCCCAGATCATATTGGTCAAGTCTTCTCCCTCGATGATTGTACCCTCAGCACCTCTGCTAATATTCAGCAACGAGCCCTTGACTATTATATGAACTTACGAAGGACAGCGAGCATAAGGCAGGGACAACGGGCCATGTAATGCAGGAATTGGCCTTGGTGGAGAATTGGCCCAAGAAATCCAGCCTCATAACATATATTAATGAAGTCCGCCGAAGAAAAGGTAAAACTCACCACCATCACCACATCTTTGATTGTATGCACAGCCAGGGCGTAGTAGAGTCCGTGGCACTTGAGAATCGTTGCCAATTATCATAATTGACTCAGGAGATGATGGAGGCGAAGGGGTAGAAGGGAGGTCTGAATGGGGATACGTGTGAAGTCGTGATGGCTTGGCGAAAGCAAGTATGTTGGACTCCACGGAAATGGCACTGATGTCAAGGGACGAAGAACTGTCCGAGGCGCCTGGACTCAACTTCAGTTTTTCTGGCATTGAGACCACGCGTTGAGAAGCCTCCTTTGGATGTTGCTTATCGGTGAACTCTTCAGGAAGAGAAACTACGCGTTTCGTAGATGATTTAAATTCGACAGGGCGATGGAAAGGCAATTGAGTATACCGCTGGCGGGCCGCTATGGAAGACCTGAGGGGGCTTTTTCCAGCAGAAATATCTGCCTCGGAATAGGTATATGCGCTACTTTTGTGCATGAAACCAGTCTCTAAAGCAGACCCATTTGCGAATTTAAGTGGGGCGAGCCCCAGCCCCGATGAACTAAGCGCAATAGATGGTGTTGTAGGAACAGCAAGAGAATCAGTTTGTGTAGCCTTCTCCGTGTAGATTTTCATATTCAGCGATACTCAGGAAACCGACGAAGAAACACGGGTGACAGTTGGAACAAAATACGGGATCCAGCAATTGTTGAGGGGATGGTAGAGAAGCGGAGTCTTAATTCAAACTTGCAACTCGCATATAAGCCTGAAGCAGAAAGTATATATAAGCACACACGGTGAGTACACAGAAATTAAAACGTCATGCTGTACATCTAAGGATACGTCATCGCTTATTCAAGCTTTCTTGAAGTAGTTCGACAACTTTGCCATTCCGTTTACGTTGGCCTTTTTCAATTTTTCGACACCTTGAGAGGCTTTGCTTTTTCTCTTCTTATTTTCACCAGACTTTGTACTGCTTGTCGACCCGTGTTTTGCCTTCGTATCTGCAGATGTTGTCACCTCATCGCGTAGTCCCTTTAGATAATCGTCCAGAGCACCAAAGCTGAACGAACTGAGAGCCCAAGACAAGGGAATGAAATCTGTGATGCTTACTCATAAGATGAGACCAATGCACTACCAATGTTCTTCGGCAAGTACTGACATAGAATTTCGCAGGCAGCTCGGGTCCGGCCAGCTAGGTAGAAACGTCAGCGTTGACCGCTGTCGGAGACGTTGATAACATGCCTTCAAGTAATTTTTCATTACCTTCCTCAAACAATCCATTCTTCGCCAAAGAACGGAGAAGAGTTTTCGAGCTCTCAATAACTTGCGGAGAGGCTAAAAGGGAGACTTTCCTTCGCAAGTACTCTAAAATTTTGCCGTCGTTAAATCTGTAAACTATAATGTCCGATGTAACCTCTATTACGTGGTTAGCTTATAGTTAGTATCAATTCAAAGATCATTTCACCTTTAACATCACAGATACGCTGAAGGGAGTCTCTGGTACACTGGAAGGAAGTAAACTGAAGAATATCGCGCGCACTAATTGAATAAGAAATATCATCATATTTCCTACCCTGTTCTTCAATTGTGCGAGCAGCATCCTCAAAAATATCGTCGGCTGGCCTAAAATGCCTTTCGAAGCCATTTCCGGGCTATACCTGCTCATAAGTCAGGGTATCCAAAATAATAGAATAAACTTACGGGATCTGCGGCTTGCAATAGCGGGAGCAACAAAAAAACAGGATCAACCGGAGTCATTAATAAAAGCCTTCCGTCTTATAACAACTGCTCGGTATAACTCAAAAGACGGTTATTCTCGGTACACACTTACCAGAAACAACTTCATCGTTTAAAAACCACGAACGAGCCTCTGTCGGTGCAATAGCTTGCACTTCCAGTATAGTTTGTACATTACTAGGTGTCTCCTTCGAATCATGCACGAGCATAAACAATGAAGCAAGCCCTTTAGAAATTCAACAAACGCAAAACAGATTCCGAATACCTCAAACACACCTGTCCTTGGATGGGGAAGGCGAAGAAAGTTGGCCTTATGATCGATGCGTGCCGTGAGATCACATAGAAGATCTAGACACAAATAAGGTCAGACTCATACTTGGTCTGGTACCAGGGACTCCTACCAGCAGGAAGGACGCCAAAATAAGTTGCCATGTCCTAAATCGTGTCAACGCGTCAGGAGCGTGGCCAAATAAAGGCAAAGAAATTGTACCGTACAAGTTTATTTAGCCAGTATACAATTCCAAAACTGATATCGGCATTTTTGGCTCCGGGTTAAATTATCTACTCAGTGACATGTTTGTTAAGGACGCTAAATTATTTAAATGCAATGATGGTAAGCAAAGGTTTCTGCCGGCGAAGCCCGGTTATGAATCTAGTATGCTAGGTTGCTACATTATATACCCGTCCCATACTACCCCTGGGCTATAACTACACCACTAGTCAAGTCGGCCAAGCCCATATTAGCGTTCAAGACGGCGTCTAAGATATCAAAATTGCCGATACCACCATCATTCTCTATTGCAGTATTCGGACCACCAATATTAGTAGTCACGATACCCCCACCGTTATCTCCGGGGCTTGCCCCATTACCTGGCACATTATCACTTCCATTTCCAGAGTTATTCGGACCGTTGTTGGGGCCACCAGAATTGCCTGCTCCATTTGCGTTGTTGCTAGTATTCTGTGGCGGCGTGTTGCTCGGATTTCCGGATCTGTTCGTGCTCCCAGAGCTTGGCGGTTGCGTGTTTTGTGGTTGTGAATCGTTAGGCGGGGGTGGTGAAGAATTGTTGCCTGCACCGCTGTTGGCTGGCCCTGCATCACCATTCGGATTCATGTTGCTGTCTGGAGGACCACCATCATTCTGCGGGCCGTCTCCCTGATTGCCGCTACTTTGGCCCGCAGGGCCGTTCGTCCTGCCATCGGGTGAGTTTCCCGAACCTTGACTGCTAGGCTGCCCATTCCCGCCACCGCCAGGCGCGTTTTGGCCGTTACTACCGTCGTTCGGGTTGTTGCCACTATTAGGGCTGATAGTTCCCTGCCCTGGTCCGGTGACAGTGCCAGAGTCCGAACCGAGTGCGATATCTACATTACCCGTTGGGAGTCTTATGTTAACGTTCCCTACGGAACCTGGACCTTGGCCTGTATTGTCGCCAGAATTGACGTCGGCTGAGTGAGGACCCAGGACAGTGGCAATTTGATTTATGAGATTATTTTGCCCAGCATTCGGAGTTGCAGAACCAAGAGCGCCATCGCCATTTGCATTTCCATCGGTAGAGACCACATCCGAACCAACAGTAAAAAGTGCATGCCCATCGAGTCCTTCGACTGTCGTATCTACAACCCCGTCAGCATCGCGCCCTTGATCGTTCTTGCCGCCTGTATTTGTGCCAACATTATTACAACCAAGAGGGAGAGTAACGCTTCCCATCGGGTCCTGACCGCTTTCAGTGATAGAACTAGTGTCACCAGTTAATCCAGCATTTGTCAGGATGCCATTCACAGAGACACCATTGTCTAATTGCCCGATCACTAAGTCACCAGCAGCTTGTGCGGGTTCGTTACTGCCTGGTAAGCCCAAGTTGACGATGTCACCTCGCGTAGAGAAAGCCCCATGACGTTCGCTCCTAGCCATATAGTAGTTGGGTGATTGTATGCGACGGAGGGCTGTCTTGACAGCTTCGTGGCTGCTAGACGCCTAAGAGACGCTTCAGGATGACTTCCTCTAGCTTACGTGAACATCACCTGGCGAAGAGCAATGGGAGTCGCAAAGACGGAAGCATGCACTAGTAGAAGAAGAAATGATAGTCTGATCTGGATAGACATGATAAAGGAATGTGCGGTGTGAAGAATAGCGATGTTGTAGAGGAAGGAAGAAAGGAGAGGGGGATGATCGACAGGTGGAATGCCTTAAGTATATTATTCTCAAGCGGCGGTTGACAGATCAGTGACGTCAATACACTAGAAAAGGAATTGTCATTCCTTTTATGTACAGCTGTTATTACAGGAGCGAGTTCGACTCTAGTAGCAGTATAACGTCTGAAGTCGAGGCGCTGAGTAAGGCGTTAAGAAAGAAAGAATCACTCACTGTGTATGATCTCTGGAATGCTTTGTGTCGATGCATCGACGGTCAAATCTGTTCGTTCGGGTATCTCATAAACATCGTCTACTCCCACGACACCCTTGATTTCTCCTCTCCTTGCCTTGGCATAGACACCTTTCCTGTCCCTCTTTTCACATTCCTCCAGAGGAGTTGCCACATGAATTAAGAAGAAATTTCCTCCAGCACCGCCATTACGAATCACTGTATCCTTCGCTATGATTCGTGATGTCTCCGAAGGCGCAACTGGTGCTGTTATGACTGCGGCGCCTGCTCGGGCAAGTTCTGCGGCCACGAAGGCAATTCTTTGAGTGTTCGATTTTCTTTTTTCTGCAGTGTAACCCAACTCTGCTGCGAAGTGAGCCTACTGCAAAAGAATGCGTGAACCGCCACGTACCTGAAGAAGAAGCCTCTCCTAACATCTCACCAAGTAGGAGGGATACGCTACGACCACCTTGCTGATTCAACCTCGTCTGAAGAGCCCTTGCGATCGTGTCCTTTCCGGATTTGTGGAGGCCAGTTAAAAATAGGACGAAACCTTGCTTGTTCCGTGGCGGATAGCTTTCACGCAATACTTTGACAACCGCACTAAGTTGGGTTCGTTGTTAATATCCAAGTCATGACATCGATGACATCACTTACTCGTAACTAAACCAGTCGGGGATTGCGGCTCCTGTCCTCAATCGCTTCCTTAATTCAGTTCCGGAGATATCAAGGGTTTGAACCCCCTTGGGTACTGCATCAATCGGCTGGTATTCGTCCGTTGAAGGTAAGTATGTCATCTGCTGGAACGGCACCATCTCTATCTGTAATTCGCTACTGTACTTGTTTACGAGGTCTTGCGCGTCGTACGGCCCGTAGAAATCTCTTCCTTCCGAATTTTTTCCTGGACCAGCATGGTCTCTACCAACAATAAAATGCGTCGCACCAAAATTCTTGCGGATGATAGCGTGCCAAACAGCCTCACGAGGACCTGCCATTCTCATGGCCAATGGTAATAGCGCAAGATGACCAAGGCCATTAGGGTATCTAGCCATAATTGCTTCATATACGCGCACACGGGTATAATGGTCGACATCGCCTGGCTTTGTTAATCCAACGACGGGGTGAATCAACACGTTCTATGAAGCGTGTATGTCAGTAAAGACCCTGACTGTGATGAAAAAAACCCACCGCTTTTCTTTGACGTGCAGCGCGAACTGTCAACTCACGGTGTGCTCTATGCATGGGATTCCGCGTCTGAAACGCAACGACCCTACGCCATGAGAGTTTTTGGAAGTGTGCTCGCAATTGAGCTGGAGTGTCTACAGTATATGACTCAGGAGGAATTAGTCATTATTGAAGTGAATATACCCACAACGTAACGCCACATAATCGAAATGCACAGGAGCTTGTATAGCTTGGATCTTCCCTCCGACATAGAATTGTTTGACGTGGCTGCGAAGGTACACGACAGATGGGTGTGTTGGATCATCAGCTCCAAAAACACGAACTGCCTCTTTGACCTGGTCGGGAGCATATATGTCTTCCACTGGACAAAAGATAGAGCGATATCGTTGTGGGAAATCGCGTGCCTACGAACCAGTCAAAATTCCAAGTGCTTCGTCGTCCCGAGGGTCTCGCAGTGCAACACGTACTCCTGGTGCCAGCGACATGCGATCTATATCCTCTCTAGAGACATCTAGAGTGATAGGCATAGGGAACAAGACGCCGTCTGACAGGCGCAATGACTCGACTACACTGAAATTGGATACAAAGGGCCTAAGGTTAAAGTCATTGACAGTGGCAGACCAAATTTACCTAGTGTAGTCTTTTTCATTCATAAAGCCTTCGAGAGGGCTGAAGCCTCCATTTGTAATGAGTTCAAGGTCGCACAGTTGGCGCTAGTTTTTCGAATCAGGTCAGGGCTTGGACGGGGACCATCACTAGAAAAGAACTGACCTCTGTAAGAGTTATGTCAGGAAGAGCCGCTGCTTCTTCTCTGAGATGGTCGGAGGTGGCCGCATCTCGGGCAACCAGATCCTACAAAATGTAGACACCATCTGACGGCCAGGACCTATACTGTAACATACTTTCAAGACACCGCCGTGTGGGGTATTGGCCATTCCTGAGAGTCCAACCGTGGAATGTGAGTGCTGGAGGAGAGGGGGGGAAACTGTATGCGCCTTGTACAGCTGGCGCTCATGAATTTGTATCAGCTGAAGTCCGCGATGGTTAACGATCACGCAATCGTCATTTTAGCGTCACCGGTTATTATCAGTTTTGGTTCACATGTACCGGGTTTTTTCTTATTACATGGATATTGCTGAAAAAATGATGGGTATATTGGTTGTATGTCAGTCAGTATAAACTGATTTATATGTTCCGACAGAAGAGAGAGTCAATAGTTGCATGATTAATTGGCATTGAGATTGCCGCTCCCCATATAGTTCGCCACCTGCATCAATGCATCATCAATGAAGTGTCAAGCCATCGGAACGCCCTCTTCTCCCAGAACATTTCTAGTCTCCCACAGTCAGACTGAGTCTATCTGATAGTGTTGACGACGACACGCTTCGAGTACTTCTAGCTAGTCTCGTCCAGTTCATGCACATGAAAAATTGCAAGTCAAGTAACTTGAACGGACATCGTCGGCCGCACGGCTTCAGTCGGCTTCAGCAATAACTTTTTGGCTAAAAAATAAGCGATCATGGATTAGAGAGCAAAAACTCCATGCCACAGAATGGATATCAGGAAAGTGAGTCATTATATGTATCAGCGCATTAGCGATGCGATATTGTCGCCATATGTACCTACACGTCACGCATCACGACCCAATCGATTTCCGAAACGTGTCGTGCTGCAGTTCCTCTCACACCCCCAGCAATTGATGCAGTGTATACATATAATTCTACCCAGTAGCACAAGTTATAGCAATACAGATTAAATAATGGATCCCTCCGATCCATGGGTAGACAGTGAACCATCTATTGTCACGATATGCCATATTCGAAGTTTAGAGCTATTGGGCCAAGGGCAGACACAAGTTCAACTTGTCCATCTGTGGAGGACCGCACGCCGGGTCGGCTACCATTTCCTACCCAGCCGGACAGTCTCTCATACATCTGCGTGTCAAGCATAATCCTGAACTGTGATGGCGACAATTTTTGGGGACCGGTTACAAGCACTGGAGCCAGTTTCGACTGGATATCAAAAACGCCTTGGTATAACGTGTCTAGTGTAACGTTGGTTGGCGCTCCATTATTTGCCACATATAGTCTCAAAGGGAGCCTCATCGGCGCGTCATTCTTGAAAGAGAGAATGATGGGCGCAGAAAATGTTTGCACACGACTGACAAAAATAGGAAAATTTGACTTCTCTGAGCGCGCGGAAGATAGTGATATGGTAGCATATATCGGGCTGGAAAGGTGGTCAGTTCTTGTCTTATTAACGGACAGATAGTGGATCGTACCCATCGCCAGTGTCGAGAACGACAGTAGGTGAATCCATGATGGAAGTGAGTGTTATATTAGAAGTGATAGGGCTGAAGAGTATTTGAAAAAAGTGCCATAGAGGTAGCTGATTTACTTACCCTTGTATAGTATCCAAAGTGAGTGATTTAGAAACGTTGAAGTTGCCTGTTATTGCGGCTCGTACATTCTTGATACTAATTTCGGGCGCTTGCAAATACTTTCTACGTGTTGAATAGTAAAGCTTTGGGGAAAGCGTACCAGTCTTACCTGACACACCACATCGTTCGCAGTACCAAAGATGGATACTCTTGTGAAAGTGACAAAGTTCGACAACGAGGCAAAATATTGAGTAAACTGGGGAAGGTAGGTAGTTAACTCTGGCACAATATATGGTGACGGTTTCTTAGGGAAGAGGAGCTGGGCATCGAAGTAGAGATATTGGGAGTCGGTGAGATTACCGGGCACCTATAACAAGTATTCAGTTTTGTAACTGCCTAGACAGAGAACGGAACGCATACATAGATTGTTATACCTATGCCCGGGTCATGTTGGTAGACACAGACATTGGTTTGCTGAAAGAGTGTGTGGTTGGACGCATATGCCTGGAGTTGTATGACCGTTCGAGTTGCCTTGTGATCAGGATTTATCCCGACAGTTAGCTTGCCACCAATACCATTTGTCACTTGATAGTCATTGGACGAGACATTGGAACGTATTGCTATGGAATTACTCGGGGGAAATGATGTTTGGAATCTGACACGGGCTGTGTAAGGCACGCGTAAATCTATCATAGTGACAAATGGCTGACGTTGCGCGCGGCGCCGAGGTATGGTTAACAAGCGTTTGCCATACACTACAGTCAGCATTTGATGAGGAATAGGGTATAATTGTGGTATTATCGAAATTTGGTGGGGGCCTTGGGATTGAATCGCTACTGATCCACAGATTGGCTGGATTCGGGACTGGAGGTATACCGTCTGGTTGTGAGCTCCTCCGTTTCTTCCATAACAGATGTCAGGAAGAGAATAGCAGCCGACAGCAGGTACAGCGCACCAGGATTAAAGGAATGACGATAATGGCCGACAGAGCAACATAAATAGCAAGGGCATAGAAAGTTGCCTTCAAAATGCGAGTATTTCTTGTCTTTTTCGTTGAGGGTTGGAGGTTTCTGATAATAAGCCTGTGCTGCGCTTCTGATGCCTCGTAGTCTGGTAGGGGAGAAGATGAACGACCAGCAACTTTGTCAGGGTAACGAATGGTCGAGCTGGCGGCATTTAATTTTAGGTGATCCTCCTCGACGTCGAGAATGATCATGTTGGGGCCAAAACCATGGATACGAGGAGGGGGACGAGTATGCGGTGGGAATTTGGTCCCACAGTGAGTATTAATTGCCTGTCTCGGACGTGACTGATTGTCAACGTAAACAACATTTGATACATGTCACAACTCTCCTCCCGCCTGTCCTGGTGCCCCGAACGCTAACGACAGCGCACTCGTGCCGCGCTCTATCACATTCATCACAAGCTCGATACACACGGTCGTGCTCTTCCTACATTTCTGTAGAACAAAGTCGAACCTACTTTTCCGTTTTCCAACATGTTCCTGCTTGTCCCCTGTCTTCGGCTGCCGCAACCATCCCAAATCAGCCGTAGTCAACACGGGTTATGAGTCATCTCACTTGGTAATTTGCCGATCTCTCCGCTTTTTCAACAAGCTTCCTGGATTCTTCTGAGCTGGTCTCGGACCACATATGACGGAAGTCGTCGACGAATTCAAGACTTTCGCTAAACCGGAACAAAGTATTGAAGAGTGCAACAATTTCCGAGCGTTGAAGTAGATTAAAGTTTGCACGTGGACTGCGGCTTTAATAAGTTGCTTGAAACAAATCTGTTGGCAAAAATAGCATACTCGAGTGCCTTATCGTCCATTTCAAACAAAACCTTCATTGCAGTAGCTAGGCCAGTGACCTGCACTTTCCCCCATAATCGGCATTTATCGCAGCCAACACAATCCATAATGCGGGACACATTACGGAAATGCGTCTTGAACTCTTCTTTTAAGATCTAAACATCAACGTAAACCTGCAAGTTGAACTACTGTCCGACTCAGACTCACGTTGGCGTTCTCTCCACGGAACAGAACTGTTTCATCGAATCGTCCGACTTCATGCGCAACTTTAAGAATATTCTCCAACTTTTCCAGCGTTTCTTTATCATCCTCATGATCGCCGGTTGAACAATAGTCGTATGCCGATAAATAAGGTCGGAGTCTTTCTACAGCACGCAATAATAGGACGGTATTAAAATAGATATATTGTAAGCGTTCGGGATGTGAAGCCACGCGATTGATGAAGCATTGAAGATTAGGTCTCTGCACGGTGTTAGCGTGGGCATTGCAGTACATTCTGAACACAAACCCATTCTCCTGTAGATTGATCCAAATATCCTCTGCATATATGCGTCGATATTGACGCATGAAGTCCTAAGTTAAGGAGGGTCAAATAACATGCATGACGTCAAATGATCAGTTATACCCGAAATTATTTTATAATATACTCGTTTTTCCAAACAATGGGTATCATGATTTTTGTCTTCGCCAAGCATAACTTCTGAAAGGGTATCTGGTATTGACACCGGTGCAGGGGATTTTGCCGCCATCAAATTATATTCAGCTAAACCAAAACAATTCTCGTCGTAAATTGCGCGCCATATCCGGTTCGCATGGGGCCCGGAATAACCAGTGTATCGCTCAGGAACAAGTGTTAGGTCAAAATAGTCGCCCTCTAAGGGGTTACAGTTAGGTAAAAAGTAATATACTAGATTATAACTAACCTATCTGGTCATCTAGAAAGCAAAAATCCGAGTCACGGTAGTAGCATCCAGGTAAGCGGTGTAGCTAGGTAGTATATTAGAAAGTGCGGGCGAAGAGTGACATACCACCTACTTTATCTGACGTAGTATTTTCATCTACCTTGCTCAACGTGGATGCTCTCCATTGCACAGGTATACTGCTCTGGATACTCGTCAGGGTAGAGAGATGACATGTAATGGGTCGTATACTTCGTCTACGGTGGTAATTGCACAACCGATGTTATTACATGAACCGTCGTCTGGCCAATAGGGACACTCGCGGTATAGGTCTACCTAATCGATATGTTGGCATTTGCGCTGTTCACACACATGTGGGGAATATGACATACTCGAAAGTACTTGAAAAACGGCATCCGCACAAGGTCGGATAAGTTGTGATAGAGTTCTTCATTGACCCTCTCCACAGACTCATAATCGCATAGCGTCGTCTCTATAGGGCCTTTCGGTTGCTGAACGAAGTGTCAGGGAGAGTCGATAGGGGGTCAGCAACATACATCTGGTTGCTTGCACGTAACACCTTTAGCTGGATAATGGTCGAGGACGGTCTGAACTTGACCTTTTCTTATGAGAGTGTCGGATAAAAAGGATTGGTCTGCGGCGACCGCTAGCCATGCGATGCAGGTCAGAGTAAGATATAAAACATGGCAACCCATGATGGGATTCGCGGTACACGTTGCCATTCACATACTTAGCAGCGGAGGAAGAAATAAACCACGTGGCCGGTTATTCCGGCTTAGTCATCCAATAGTCGGATTTCCTGCAGACCCGACCCGCAGCGCACTCGGCTACCAGAGTCCAGATTGTACCGTAAAGACATTCCTGAGGCTTGAGGAGTGATGCCACGTCAATGAATTGAGTAAAAAGTCCCACGTGGAATTTCAGCCGTTTTGTACAGTTGCAACTATTTTATCAACTGCAACCATCATCTCTAAGACGAGTTGCGCTTTGCTCTCACTCGTTCACAGGTTTTTCTCCGTCAAAGGCTAACCGTTTTCCGGACTTTGTATTTCCAACTCATGGCCACGGTTTCTTCTGCTGCTGACCTTCAGGTATGTCGCGTTCCCGTATTCTTCTGACATGCTTGTAACTGTTGTTTTCAGAGGAGGCACCAGCTCGAGGGGGCTCCCGACCCATTTCCTTCTGTTCCTGAGTCTACTCCTGTCAAGTCTAAGCAGCCTCGGTTAGTTGAGTTGGACACACCGTTCGAGATAGCCTTCCCTTCTTTGGCTCCCTCCGCTGCTACCCCGTCTCCTTCTCAGCCGTCCTGGGGTGCATCGTCTGGTCCTCGAATCAAGCCTAGTGTCATCAAACAGAATTTTTATACTGATTCTTTTACCCTTTCGGCAATTGATTTGTCAAATTCCGGAAAGGATGGCAAGGCGGCAACTCTCGGGGAGGTCATGAAGCAGATTACGACAAAGTACAAGGTTAAATTGGACGCCTCCGGTAATCAAAAGATTCGCCAGACTACTTTCCATCTCAAGGCGGAGTCCCAGAAGGAACTCGATAAAGCTAAAAGGAGCCTTCTCTCTCTTCTTAGTCCGGTTGTATGTCATGTCGCTATTACTCTACATCGTTGGTTAATGCATCTTCAGGTTAAGGTTGTTCTCCAGGCCCCGGCCTCGACAATTCCTTCCATTATCGGCCCTAAAGGTAGGTTTTCAAGCTTTTAGGTACATGACAAATTCTCATCTTGTTATGTGAAGGTGCGACGTTGAAGCAAATTCGCGATCAAACTAGTGTCAGGGTCGATATCCCAAGGAAGGAAGATCATGCTAATGATTTCGCATCCGGTAAAACTACGCCCTCACAAGACGATACCGACGACGAACCCACTGTCCCTGTCACACTTACCGGACCTCAACCCCTTGTGTTTGAGGCCCAGGCTCTTTTGAACGAGGTTATCGCGTCCAAGACTTCTATAGTAACTCACCGTGTCCGTGATATCCCAGTGCATGTCTTACCGTTCGTTCGCGCCCAGAGAGCCGAATTTGTCGCCGCTGCTCAGGGCGTTGAAGTTCAGCTCCGACTCAATGAAACAGATCGTGAAATCACAGTTCATGGTGATCGCGAAGCCGTTGGTAGAGTCATTGAGGAGATCAAGGCAACTATCGAAAGGTCTAAGGACGGTCTTACGTCCGTGAAGTTGACGATCTCTAAGCGTCAGCATCGTCTCTTCGTGGGTAAGGCAACGGATGAGATCATGGCCAACAGTAATTGTGCAATTATTGTGCCTCGATTCGATGACTCCAGTGAGGAAATTACGGTTTGGGGAAAGTCCTCAGACCTACCTAGAGGTCTTTCTAGCGTCATGGAACAGGCTAACTCCAAGCACGTTTACGAATTTCCCCTTAATGGCCCGCTTGCAACGTCGAAGCAAGTTGTGTCGTATATGGCACACATCCAGTATGCGAAAGTCTTGGAAGCAGCTAACCCTGGCGTATCGGTCTTCCTTCCATCGTCCACCGCTGCTGAAAAGGGCCTGGACCTGAGTATTGTCGTCGTTGGAGACAAACCAATTGTTAATACAACAATCCGTGAGATTTCTGGGATGCTTGGCAAACTCGATGCTGCCACAAGAGAGGTTTCAATTGATTGGCTCCTCCACCGCGTAATTAGGGGTAAGA
This sequence comes from Amanita polypyramis BW_CC, assembly GCA_001691755.2. Classification (NCBI taxonomy): domain Eukaryota; kingdom Fungi; phylum Basidiomycota; class Agaricomycetes; order Agaricales; family Amanitaceae; genus Amanita; species Amanita polypyramis. The sequence continues at coordinate 52,312 of JNHY02000029.1, read as the reverse complement.
ATGCGAAGAAGTGAGTAAACGCTTGTCAATCGATCACTGCGTGACTTAATAATTTCAAAGGATCAAGGAAATCTATGATGCACAAAATGTCCTTGTCTTGTTCCCGTCTGAATCTGCTGAACAGTCTACAGTTCTTCTGGTTTATGACCCTCAGTCCCCATTGGCATCGCCCTCTCTCGATGACAAGACTAAGAATCTCGGTGACGTTGAGAGGGAGCTTCTGAAGATGGCCAAGGAAGCGGCAGACGTCGCTAGCAAGCTAGTACCTGTCGAGAAGCGCTGGCATGAGGCTGTTCTCGGTCCTAATGGTACAACACTCAATGCGTACGTGTAAGGTCATTGGTCGGCGGCGGCAAACAACTTATTATCTTTAATTAGCATCATCGGTGAAGACAAGACTCTTTCCATCAAAGTAGGTGCCGAAGCAGGTGATCCAAGCATAGAAGACGTTATTCTCGTGCGCGGTATCAGCTCGGAAGTTAGCAGAGCCGTTAAAGACATTCTTAAAATTGTCGAAAACGCCAAGAATGACGAAATCGTTAGCAGCTATGTAGGCGTCTTAATGTCAACAACTTCTATTGTTATTAACGATCATCCAAGGTTACTGAATTTGACGTCGAGAGAGAATATGTAGGTCGCATTGTTGGCGCCCATGGGGTTGGGATCAATAGACTCCGGGAACAACTCGCTGTAAGGGTTGACCTCTTCGACGAGGTTGAAGAGAAGGAGAAGGAAGGCGGCAAAAAGAAGAAAAATGCCCACCAGAAATCAAAGATTAAGGTACGCCATTTAATGGTTTGATGTGCACTTCTTACCTGCTATCGTTAGATCACCGGTCGGAAGGAAAATGTTGAGGAAGCAAAGAAACGGATCCTGGCACAAGTTGAAAGAATAGTGAGTTTGCCCCATCTGTTCTTCCAACGTGGCTCGACTATGATGCCAGGCGGACGAGACATCCGAGATTCTCAAGATCCCGAACCAGTACCACGCATCTCTAATTGGACAAAATGGAAAGTACGTAATCCGACTTGAGGAGAACTATGGGGTCAAGATCACCTTCCCACGGTCAACCTCTGAGAATGGTGAAGGGAGGACTCGTGAACAGCTCAAGCCAGACGAAGTTTTGGTTAAAGGTGGCAAAAAAGGTGTCGCAAGTGCTAAATCGGAGCTACTTGAGGTTTGTTTATTTTACCGAATATCTCCGATGTTTCTAATCCATTTACATAGGCACTTGAAGTCGAGAAAGAATCTAACCATGTTCTCAAGTTCACAATACCCACACGATCTGTAGCCCGTGTTCTGGGAAAAAGTGGTGCTCAGATCAACGAGGTCAAAGAGAACACGGGAGCCCAGATCGACATCGATAAAGATCTTGATCGTGGTGAAGCGACTAATGTTACCGTTCGTGGAACTAAGGATGCTATAAGTGCTGCTAAGGCAGAAATTCTTGCTATCGCAAGTCAGGTTAAAGAGGAGACAACTGCTATCATCGTCATCGAGAACAAATATCATCGCACGATCATTGGTGCAGGTGGGCAGGGACTCCGAGACCTTATCACGCGTTGCGATGGCCCGATTGACTCCAAGCAACAGGCTGGCCTTATTCGATTGTATGTAATAATTACCCCGACATTTCAACGGCTAAACCCTAATTTTCTGGTAGCTCTCGTCAAGGTGAACCTTCAGATGAAGTCAGGCTTCGCGGCGAGCCGGCACTCGTGGCAAGGTTACAGAAAGAGCTAGAAAAGACGGCTGCCTTGTTGCGCGACCGCATTGTTATGGCTGTTAATATTCCTGCTTCGCAGCATCGCGTACTGATCGGGCGTGGTGGTCAGAATCTTGTTGAAATCCAGTCGAAGACAGGAGCACAGGTTCAGTTCCCAGGATCGAGATCCTACCAACAAGTTGGAGAGGCTGAAAATGGGGCGGAGTTTGTTGGCGCCGATCCTGCTGACATCGTGAAGGTGACAGGACCCCGTGAGGCTTGCAAGGTAGCCATTGAGTTACTTGAGGTGGGCCCAATCACAGCGCGCGTTCGTTCTTCCATCTTATATTATACAGGGTCAAGCTAAGGCCGCAGTTGCGGAGATCAGGGACATTGTCACTGTTCCTCTGAAATATCACCATATCGTTAGTCAGCAGGGTGCATTTATCCGAAACCTACGGTCCCTGGGGGTTCAAGTGGAGCAATCAATCCAGCCAAGCAAGTCAGGAGTGCCCACAAAGCCGGGTGGATCTCTTGATGCGCGTATTGACGATAGTGCTGAGGCACCCCCTTCTGAGGTATCATGGGAAGTGATTCTTAACTACCAAGATGCGGAAGAAGGTGATTCTACATGGACACTCAAAGCACGCGACCAGGCGGGCTTAGAACAGGCTAAGGCTATGATAGAAGAAGCGGTACAACATGCGGAAGGCATGTCGCACGTTGGCTTCCTCACCCTACCTGATCGCAGCCTCTTTCCTCGCATTGTGGGAGCAAAAGGTGTAAACGTGACGCGGCTTCGCAATGAGACAGGTGCCGATATCACCGTAAGCAAGAGCGACACTAGAATCGTCATTATCGGTGCGTTTGTGTGCGAATGCAAGCTCCCAACCTTCTCATATTTCACCGTGCAGGGTCTGAGTCTAACATCGAAGCTGCGAAAAAGGCCATTTTAGAAATGACCTCAAACGGAGGACGTTTCCAACGTCGTAAATAAAAGTATCTTGGATATACACGAAAGGATAATGCACGATCTTTATATCTCCATAAGGATAATGAGAATGAGTAGTGGGATTTATGTCATATGAAGACCATGCAATACACTAATGGAATCCAACTAATATTAGTACAAGCGTTTTTAAGAGTCTTGCATACAATCGGTGTCAGCAACAGGAATGCTATCAATATCTATGTCATTGATAGGTTCTCCGTCAATATCCTCGTTGATTGGCACGCCATCCACGTCATCATTCACTGGTTCACCATCAATGTCATCCACTGGCAGTCCATCGATATCATCAACTGGCTCTCCATCAATATCCTCTACAAGCGGCGCCTTTTCCGTGTCACTGTCCATTTCCATTGGCTCGCCATCCTCCACAGCGCCGGAGGTCGGTACTTCTGTTTTCACGGGTTCTGTGGCAAGCTGGAAGGTGCTGGACTTGAACCGAGAAGTATAGCTGTCAGCCACCTTTTGCTCAACCGTTGTCGCTTCCTCTGGCTTTTTCTCAGCTTCCACACTGGCTCCTTCAAGCCTGAGGCGCAGTTCAGACGTGAAATCTGGAGGGAAGACGATCCAGTCTTCCCAAATATCAACAACAGCTGTTATTTGCTTCTTGAACGTTTCTGCCGTTATCCTTCCAGGGAAGGAATGATAGATATTCGAGAGATGGTCGAAAACAATTCCCAGCCTTGATTGAAATTCTTGGCGAAACTTCCAAGCACTGGGCACCGAAGCAGCTGAGTTGTGAAGTATATCACATATGAGGTGAAGACGGGCCACTTTTCGTGGCACAGCTGTTCCGTCAACCAGTAGAGAAGCAACAATGACATCTGTTACCTAGAGTCACATGGCACACATGAAAAACCAGTGAACGTGAACGCTAACTGACATTACTGACCTCGTGGGCAGCTTCAGCATGCTCCAAACAGAAAGTCATGCATCTTGCTATTTCACCCCTCTTTCCAGAAAGTGATCGCAACATGGCTTCAAACCGTTTCCGAGCAAGTTTACCCAAAAGTGTCTTCTGAACTCTTTCGCGCTCAGCTTCCTCACCTGAATCTGTAGAATAGACAGAATTGTAACCCTGTAGAGATATTAGACTAAGAAAGCGGCACGACCGAAAGCCTTGTGCAGACCTCATCATCGAATTCGGGTTCTAAATCTCTTTCGGACTCGATCAAACCCCTATAGAAAGCATGTCGGCGATGCTAGGGGACGACGGTAAGATAGTCGTGTAACTCAGGAAGATTACAAAGACAAACGTTTTTCTTGATCATGAACGAGTACTTCGGGTTACCACGCTCCCGCTCCTTTAGACTTGTTTCATACTTCCTTCCATGACCTTTAACTTCTGCAGCAACGGCTCGGATAAAGGTGTCCGTTACAACCTCCGCTTCTTCATTGAGGTCTGGGCTACGCGAACGACGTTTGCGAGAATGACTTCTGGAATAACGGCGACGCGATTTGCTGTAAGACCTTCGTCGTGAGCGGGACCGACTCCGACTGTAGGTAGAGCTACGTGATCGACGCGATCGGTATCTGTCGCGAGATCGAGAGCGACGGCGGTCCCTAGAATGACTTCGACTTCGACTCCGGCTATAGCCATCTCTCTTAGTGGTCAAGACTAGAAAGAATTTAAGCCATATTAGTGGTAGTTGAATATCATAACGTACCAAACATAGGCTTGGCAGCTATAGGTACCGCCTTGCTCCAACCAACTCGCAAGACAGAACCACCCCAATCATAACCATCAAAGTCGCGCAATGCTTTTTCTGCGTCTTTCCTTTTCATAAACGACACAAATCCACTAAGGCCTGTATTTCTATTACGCCTCGAGGCCGTCATGTCCGCGCCTGGACCACTAGTTCCGTCACCCCGTGGCCACATGACTTTAACCTATACATTTGTGAAGTCTGGTTGTGATACGCAGACAGAAATAGTGCTTACTGATCCGACGGGCCCGCAGCGGGCGAAAAATTGCCCCAAAGACTGCTCAGTGACATTTGCAGGGAGGTTGGCAACAAATAGGTTGGAAGTCTGTGTCGATGAGCACCGCTGTAATATTGTCCCGTAACTATGCGCATACCTGAGGGTCACCGCGATCCTTGCTACCACTTTGACCTTCGTAAGCTGCATACGACAATACATAAGTTCTCCAGGTCCCCGTCTTGTAATCAGTACCCACCAGCCATTGCAGTAACCGACTTGCCCTGGCCCTGGGCTACAGTATTGTTGAGTAACTTGTAGCATGAGACATTAGGTATATTACCTTGACGAGAAAACCGTGCCTCTCGTTCTGCTTGGTCCCTGCAATACAATGTTAGCAGTTACCCATGCACAAATTAAACAGTACCATGCCTTTTTATTTCCTCCAGGAATTCATCCATTGCGCGCTTCCCCTTTGGTTTTGGAGCTGACAGAGGAGGTGAAGGCGTCTAGCACGAAACTTGAGCGCGTCAAGCACACGGATAACGCAAGGTTGCATACCCGGACAAGTCCTTCCAATGTCCGCGAGGGCTTATCAGAAGTTTTTCCCGGATTATATGCGACTCTGGAACCCTCTGTTGCTGACTTGACGAACATGGAGCCTGTCTTCTTCCTGCCTGCATCCTCTCCTTCGAATGCATCCAAAAACTCGGCATAAGCCTTTGCCGCATTTGCCTCCTCCTCGCGTTTCTTGGCCTCCGCAGCCTCCTGTTCTTTCTCCCTGCGGGACTTGCGGACTTTACCAGAAGTATACTGCGATATTTTGGCATCATCCACTGGTTTTTGCTAGGTTCATGGGAAGCGATTGGTAAGTGTGAAGTACAAGAGAAGTAACTCTGTCCGTCGCACAGGGAACGAAGAGTCTTCATCGTCTTTCTCAAAGAAGGCAGCAAGCTTGGATTTTGTTTTGTCCATGTTGCCAACGCCGGAGATAAACGAAGGAGAGAGACAACGGTGGCGGTGGAACAAGTGTAAAGTCTCACGCGTCGTAAACTAAAGCAGGTATTTATCACCCTACAGCATCAACCCTGCCAGCCCACCCGCGTACGCCATGGGCTTCATCGGTGGATGTGGAGACGCCGAAAACTGTTTGAATTCGGTCTCTCCACTCGAGTCGATGCGTACCTGTCAGCCATTAGTATCAGGCACGTATTTGTTGCGAATGTGTCCACTTACGAATGCACCCTCATTGCCTGCCTGGTCTACATAATTTGGTGCCGAAAATACCTTCACCTGATTTAGTTTCTGTCAGCCTCGACATTTTGGTGCAACATACAGTTATGCACAGCCCATCATGTTCTACTTGGTACCCGTCTATTGCACTAGTTAATCCCAACAAGCAATACCCGACAGAACGATACTCGCCTTGTCGAACTTCATGACTTCGGATAACAGCAGTTACATTGTTGAGCTTACACCATCTCTTCGTCACGTCGGGTCCAAAGGAGAGTCCAACACCCTGGAAACTCAATTAGTGAACATCGACCGACTGCAGAGTATATAAGCCAACCCGCTTGCTTGGGCCGCGACCCGGCAGGTCTTGTGGATCTGTCCATAGCAGCTGCGGCCAGTTATCCCGAATGCAACACAATCTGTGTCAAATCGCGTACCTCACCTAATGACATACAACTAAGCACTGCCCCGTTAGAAGACGCTCTAGAAATTCGAAACTTACACATCAATCCCTCTGTGCCAGGCTGCCGCCCCACACGCTCTATCTTTCGGATATCCTCTAATGTAACTTCATCCTTACTGAACAAGCCACCATGTACAACGAAGTATTGTTTGAGTCCCTGTAGAGAGAGGATATCTGACGGCGATTTTATCTTCGGCGGCTTCGTTGCGCTCACTAACGTTGCTAATGGTACTTATCATAACGCAGTCAGGATTCGTTGCTAGTTATGAATACAGTACACTTACGTGCCGTGAATACATGAGCGAAGAGCTGGCATTGTTTTAGTAATGTTTTGCAGGTAAATCAACAGCATTGCATTCATACCTTATATGACTGCTCTCCATGTTTGTGCTTGATCTCCCCTTCGAATCCGTATGTCCGGTTCATCTCTTTTGCTTCATGATTACCTCGATTAATATATATATATTTTGGGTATAGCCCTATGCCAGAAATCAGTGGATCGTTTGATATTGTTTTCATAGACAGCCGACATTTATATGCGAATGCAGTAATAATGACTTCTGCCGACCAAGACCCTCGATCAACGAGGTCGCCATTCATCAGTAGATAATGTTTTTCGCTTGGTTCCCCAGTAAGAGAATACAAATGGAGCAAATCGTAAAATTGACCTTCTGGAGAGTCAGTGAAGTTCAAAACATAGCGGATGGAACAAATTACCGTGGACATCACCAATAACGTCAACTGTAACGTCTTCAGGTATATCAACATTCACTAGGCTTTCCTCCTTCATAAAACGTTCACATGCGCCTATAACAACCTCCCATACATAGCGTTTCGGCAATGTTTTCCCGTCTTTGAACCATTGGATCATATCATTGATGAATTGCAATGTGATGGAATACTTTCCGTCCTCAAATGGCAACTTGGGGCCATTGTATGTCTTTTCAACTTCGCACCCGCCTAAACCTCTTTAATCATCGTGTTTTGACGGGATACACGACATGACGGCATACCTTCAGCTATTATTTCTCGACATCGATCAAGGGGGTTCTTCTCCTCCTCCACTTCAATCGCCTTGACAATTCCTTATGAGGGCAAGACGGTATCCATAACGTATCGACCGACCTTCTCGAATTCGATTCTCCGAATTAACTTCTGAGTTGATGCAAATTGTGACTTGACAGTCTGATTATTGGGTTCCAATGTAACCACTTTTTTGAAATCGGTAACAGCGGACTGTGGTTTGAGGATTTGTAGGTAACATATCGCACGCCTGTATGAGAATCCATCAAGACTTCGATTCAAACGCGGTTCCAGTAGCCGAGGCCATACGTGCCTATAATACGCTTTCGCATATTTTGGGTCTAACTTGATCGCTTGGCCTAGCAAAAGCAAAGGTGACGTTGGTCAAAATGGTAATCAAGCTGGGCAGAGACCTCACTCGCATCATTGAGCGCGTAGCCGTGCTCTTCCAATTTCATTCGTGCGTACGCACGATTACACCATAGTGTGGCTTCATTTGGATTTTCCTCGATGGCCTCCGTGTACAGCCGTATAGCGGTGCCAAATTCGTTGCCTTAACCATAGAAAGATAACGGGATTCCACGTACCAATAAACTTATCGCAAACACTTGGAATATATGGATAACGCACTAGTGAATGCCTTATTGGCACGAGCCTTCAGCTCTGCGGCCTTGGCCTTGGCTTGTTCGGTCACAACTTGACCATTTATGTTCAGAGTCTGCACATCTGGGGACGGTATAAATGATGAAATTGTCGGGTTCGTGGATGCGGATACGGAGGATGTATCGTTCATGTTGATGGTATGTATCATCTCCAGTAGATTTATTTCATTTGAAGTCTCATCGCGCTTTTTCTCACGCTCAATCCATTATATTCAACTAGGTATGTTAACCAGCCAGCGTAGAAATTAGCGATACTATGATCTGCTCTGAAAAGAATGACTTATAAAAGGAATGGATATACTTGGACCTGTGTGGTATAGTCTCTGCTGTTTATAGACAGATGTTCAAGTTGAAATATTTGCCAAGGGGAGGGGAACGATCATGTGCGTCGATGTTCTGAAGCCATCCATTAACGAACTGATGGATGCTGAGAACGACATTAATACAATTCATCCACACAACGCCCTGCTCAATACTTACTAGTCGAGGTTCTGTTGGCAGCGACAGCAACCCGAATTTGCTGCGGCAGTCGCCTGTGCCTGTAATCCCAGTGAAAAAAAAAGTTGGATAAGAAATGCAAAACCTACATGTGTCATTCCCCTAAACCAGCCATTATAAGAGCCTATGCTAAGAAGCACGTTGCCTCCATTGGCCTTCAAGAGCCCAGAGAAAAACTTCGCTGCGGTTCGGATGTTAAATTCCTGGTAACTCAAAGTTAGTTGGAGCAATCGAAAGAAAATCGATACCAACTGGGTTTTTGCAGTCACCGCCAGGTGCACCACCACATTTATCTTTACTAATTTGCATAATACCCTGTTCACCGCCACCTCCGACAGCATTACGATTGCAACTGCTTTCTTGCATGGCGAAGGACGCCAAGAGAATACTAGGAACCTTGAATTCGCGGCCGTACTTCTCAAATAGATCTATATAGGTAGAACATGACTTGAAGGGGGTATTCGGATCGGAAAGGGCAGATCTCAGGTCTTGTGTGACGAGATTCTCAACACGAACAGGCGGCGGATTCCATCCATTAGTGTCGATGCCACAGTTCAGCCATTGAATGTGACCGTTAGGGCCTGACGTTGTTTCCGTTTGTGCTGAAGATAAAACATGTAACTTAATACAGAGAACGGACGACGGATGACAAACCCGTTGCACCGGTCGGCCCGCACTGTGAGGTTGATCCTACATCAATGAGACTCAAGGCGCCAGAGTCCGCTTGTTTGACGTTGAAGTCATGGGAAGGTGTATGCGCAGGGGAGTGGTTCTGAAATAGACAAACAAGATTATGATTAAGCTGGTTTCGCCCACAAAGCACTAGGGTGATGTACATCATGATTATGCTTCGACCAGCGTTTTGTGATGTTGTCTGTTTCAGTGTGGTCGGGCTGTGGACGTTGCGCAAGGCGAGTGTGACGAGCAGAGGCAGACGGTGAATCATGCGGAGAGCCAGTGGTGACTGTCGCCAGGGCGGCGAGGACAGCGAAAAGGAGCGTCGGTAGCTTCATCGCGCCAGCAAGGAAGAATGGACCCGAACAGAATGAAAGTGCGGGCAATATGAACTAGACTAGGCCAAATATCAGACAAATATCATCAAGCATCATGATGGGCCAACACTCTTTGGCTTACTTACCATCATGATTCTAGCAAGAGCCTGCAGGTGCTATGATAGCTGATTGTGCGACAACATCGTACCCAGCTGCACCTGTGCCTTACCAATGTCTGAAGGCTTTCATCCCGTAAGCGGGAGCCCACTGCTTAAAGGCTAACCCGGTGATGACGATGAAATTATTATTAACACCAGACAGAGCACCGTGAGTCATGGCTGGGACGACGGGGGCGGTGACTCGGGGCGGTGATCGGGGTATTGTTTGTGGCTGTTAGACCTGGAGGATGTCCGACTGAGTCAACTGCACCGCTCATTGGACAGCGGCCGCCCGATATAAGCACATCCTCCTGCGCCCCAGTCGAATTGCTCACCATCCGCTCAGCTCGCCCCCTTGTTGCTTACAGATTAGCGGATCAAATCAAGGCTCCATCCTATTACAGGACATAGTAGTTCATTGGGCTGACAAAGTCGCTGACTTTGCTGCAGTCCGATTCTGACCTGAACGAGTCAAGATGTACTCAATAGCCACAACTACAAGAAGGTTCACTCCTGCTCTCGATCGACTCGCCCTCCTTGCGTTTATTCTTGTTATCTCGGCCTCGTCTTCTAGCGTATCTTCACCTGTTAATGGTTATAGTATCTCCCTCTGAATTCGGGTCTTTGGCGTCTTTATAGTCACCTCTCAGCTCCTCTTGGCCTCGTTTCTGGTTTTTCTGCAATCCCGACTCATCTCTTTTTTTGGAAAATGCACGCACTTTCCCATTCTCTAACCCATCGGGGCCCTCCCGCTACGCGAACAAGGGTTCGCTGGCAACCGTACGGCTCAATCCCATCATCCTCTATGACAACAACCCTCCCATCCCCAGCTTCTGTGTACCTGAGTACCCCCACTGCCCCAACAACGTTATCCCCGTCTCTTCCCTACTCTCACGAGCTCAGTCGCCCCAAACAACCTACAGTCAAATCCGTTTCTCAAAGCATCAAGGAAGCCTCTGCCCGGGATTTAACCAAAACCAAATTTGCCCTTGGCTTAGTCGGTGCGTGAACGTCATTTTGACCGACTGCTAAGTCGGTTTTGACTCCTGTAACGTTGCTAGATCAAGCCGTAAAATCTCTTTCCGAAATATGGCGATCTCAGGATATCCCGAGTATATTCGTGACATGCTCGAAAGCAACAACAAGCACCAATTGTGCTTACGATTTTATCCAGCAATCACATCAACAGAACCCCCAATTACCATCCCCATTATCACCTTCTCGCAGACCCTCTCCCGCTTCTAACTCGGCCTCTCTAGGGGTCTCAGACGCAGAATATTCACAACCAAAGAACAACCTGTTGCCGATCAAAGGTTTTGTGCACGAAGTCCTAAGACGTTCTCGCACATCTGGATGTGTCCTACAGACCGCATTGTGTTATATCGAAGCTATCCGGCCAAAGATACCCGGAATCCTCCGGAGACAGAAAGCTGGAGAAATGGAGTGGAAAGAGCCGGGGTTGGCTGACAGACTAGTTCCTGCGACAGATGCTGATGATCAGCAAACTGAAGAAAACATGTCTCTAGAGAGTATAGCCGCGGACCCCATGCTAAGCACGAAGGCTATAACCAGGTCTGATACGCAAGGCAATGGCCTCGCGGTGGTTACTGGTCAGCCAGACGGCAATGGCAGCCGGATGAAGCAGCCGGATCTGATCCCTCCCGCGGTAGATGTTCCGTCTCCGCTTCTTTGCCCCCGACGTTCATTCCTGGCTGCACTTATCCTAGCCTCGAAATTTATGCAGGACAAATGTTACTCTAATCGTGCTTGGGCTAAGCTCTCAGGTCTTTCGCCAAGGGAAATCGGCCGCTGCGAAAGGGCACTTGGCGAAGCTCTTGAATGGCGGTTATGGGTTGGCAAGATGCCTATGGTATCACAACCATCTACTGCCATTGTCCAGCGTGTGCTGTGCCGCGCCCGGAGTGAAAGCTGCCTCGAGTCATCACTATCAAAACAAACACCCTTCCTAATCCGGAATAATGATGTCGTTCCCGCATCGCCTGATCGGTCTGTGCGCCGGTGCTCAACGCTGCCGGCAGACGCATTTGCACCTACTCAGAACGCGTGTATGTCACGTGGCTATGATGTGGCCGACGTACCCATGATTCCTGTCCAGGTGAAGTTGGTGATCAATTCCTATGTGCGTTTCTTAATCCTTTTTGTTCTAGCCACCGACTGTTCCCCCTGCTCTGGTCGAAATAAAAGACGATAGTCCAGGCTCTCAGTCAAGTACCCCTTCATTGATCTACTCACCGAGCTCGACCGAATCTTCTTCTGGTGGCGACAGAACCATTCAAACATCCTTCCAAGAACCTATAGAAGACTTGAACACCACACCTGCCTTTGACGACAGAAGGCCTTGTATATCATACGTGGAATCGTACGAGCAACTTTCTTCAACTGCGATTATACCTCTAGCCCAAGTTGCATCGAAGATGCATGCACCGCTTTCCGGACTAGAATTGACGAGTCTAGCTGCTGTGAAGCGAAGTGGAAACACATCCGGCATTGTTGTTACGATGTCACCTGAGGGTCTATGCAGAAAAGCTGGTCAACTCGACGAACGCCTTCCGTGCACGTGGAGATTGGGAGAAAGTACGTTGGTCTCTTGAATTTGGTATGCACTTGGGAATCGGAACGATGTGTCGTTTTATTTCTTCCCTCTTTTTTCATTTTCTTTTATTATGTATATTAGAACTGCCACTTGAAATGTTCTGTCTTAACATATTCATCTCTCCGTGTTCTGCCACGTTTGCTTTTCTCTCGGCCTTCGGCAGGATCACCATTGCGTCCAGGCCTTCTTATCGTTGGATTCACAACTTATCTAGGATGCAACTCCAGCAACTGACTATGCAGAAAACTACGTTGTTCCTCGACGCAAGGTACCCTAAGTCGTGTATGTTTAAGATACCGTAATATAATATGTACTTATGTCGACTGTCCATGGCTTTAAGCACCTTCTCTGTTCTGTACTGATCTTAGACCAATTCGAAAGTAGAACTGAATGAACTGTGTTTTGTCATATTAGACGAACAGCAAGTAACGTTGTTTAGCAGGTGTTATACCGATTCCATTGGTTCATCACACTCATTCATTGAAGAACTCCAGAGGCTTATCAAGTGTGTGAATCGCACGCCATGTGGTGGGATGACCATCAGCGTTCCGATCCCCTTCCTCTGTGAATAGCGAGTGGAACATGACATCCTCGTCACCCTAGCATTAACCCATATCAGCGAAAGGAAAAAAGACAAAAAAAATTCATGTATGTACCTTATTGGGAGGATCGTGTATCCTGAGATAGACGGATCAATACGAGCCTTCAAATAGTTTGAATCAGAGAGTCCTTACCTGACATGGATAAATCCCTCTCCCTCCGTATCGTTAATAGCTGGGATTCTGATCTTCCCGAGAATGATGCTTCCGTACGATGTTATGGCGCTGCGTACCTACGCAAATTCCCATAGGTCGATTGCCATAAAGAATACTAAAACGTACCAAAACGAGATCCTTCCCGATCGTGAAGGATGCCAGCTCATGGTCAGACAGACCTGCTGCGCGGGACCACATCTTCGGTTCATGCTTGTTCCAATGGTGACGAGACTTTATCACCTCGGCTTTGATGGTATGGAGAGCGACGTTGAAGGCCTCTATGGCGTTTTCCCGCGGAGGATGGGGGTCGTTGAATGTGAGGGTCTCAGCTGACGCTGCGTAAATGACAACCGATACCTAGGAATGAACATAACGACACTTGATAACGCGGGAACGAGCGCACCCATGGTCTGTGGTAAGTAAATGGAAAGCAGATCCGTAACACGTGATCAATATCAGTGATAAGATTAGGGCACTGCCTATTTAGTGTCTCTGTCAGAGCGGGCTGACGCGGCGTTCAACTGAGGTACCCGGTAAATACGCCCATTTGCCGCCATTCAGGCCTCTGCTACGTTCCAGCTACCTGCAAAATGGAACATTCCATTATGCCAGGGTGGCAGTTTCCAACCTTCGTTCGCCAAGTGGTGTCAAACGTGGAAAGGCGTCATGTCAGCAAAGTACCCGTAGTCCCAGTCCCTTGTGGCGTGGCGCCACGGAAGCCAAGTCCTCAACGGGGCTTTAAACGGCCCATAAGACTACCACACTACTGTGCTAACGGCCCGGGCCGTGTGTACATAAACAGCATAGGTAGCACACGAGTCATTGTTATAGTGTTTCTACTAGTATTTTACGGTATTTCGACAGTTACAGATGCATGCCATACCATAAAGCCGTTGGAGGAGGATCCTTCTCACGAAGGCTGTGACCCAATGGCATTATGTTGACGTTCTATTTGAAGGAGTGGTATAATTATTGCAGTTGTACTAGGGCAGATACACTGTTGTCCCTATAGCTGGCTCCTATGAATGCACGCTCCATAAAGCGTTAGTTCAACGGCGATGAACGTTCTCATAGATCTCTGGTGAGTCAGGCGCTCTTTTCTTGCTGGTCTCTAATAATTATTATCATGGACGTCCCCGGGGACTTAGGAACAGCTATCAAGTGGAGTATCGCCGCAAGTGATATCCGTGAGTAATGGTATGATCGGCCTCATTCTTTTGACATAAGTACGTCGTGTTTGATACAAATAGTAGCAGAACTTTTTAAGAGGTGCGACGCCAAAGGACTTATTGCACAGTTGGAGTTGGCACGCAGTACTGACTACTCAATGTTCAGTATGCTCATCCAAAGATAGACATCTATGATTCGCTACTGGTATGGTTTGACTCGCTGTCGAGGACCGCAAACGGGCACTATCGGTGTTTGAAGCCTTATGACACCTATTGTTGATCTGTACTACATTACGGATCACACTTCATCCTTTTTATTTTATTTTAAATTGATTACTTTGGTGTGTAATACAATTTTCCAACCCTTCAGCTGCAAGCTGATGCACAAGGCTTCTTATCCAGTGTCATCAACTAGGGCTTGGTAGTGAGACGTGTCATTACCACACGCGTATCGTCAATGGGCGGCCTCTTCGGACAGTATTGCCCAGTCATCATGTGACACAAGAGTCGATTGGCAATGACGAACTCACCATTGGATGGCTTAAAACATCAATGGTCCAGGGTATGCATATGACCTGGCATTGCTTAATCGGAGATGAAGTGAATATTGTCTTCGGGAATCTTGTGTGTGTGGACCAATTGCAACTGGCCTGCATTAGTGGGAGTTCCGTTGGTTGGTGAACCAACAATACCTTGTTCTTCACTGAGGCTGGATATTTGATAAATAGAAACGAATTACCGCCTATGTGTACATTTCTTCCGTCATCAATGCAGGGTCAGGGATGCATGGTACTGCGAATGTCACCTCCAGAGTCATCGATATCACACTTACGTCTAAACGTGGAAGCCCGTCCTACCTAACAATAAATTTGAGTCGGACTTTTCGGTAGTGTCCCTACAGTGTGTTGGACGTGGTCAGTATCTACTTAAACGCGCTCGATACTATGATAGTACCTAGGACGTCGAAAAGTAGCCCATTGGCTGTATTTCGGAGTATATCTCATTGACAGCGATCTTCTGTCCAAGGTACTGACTGGACTTGGATAACGGGAACAGTCACTTTTGTTATAAAAAACATAGTAGTGAATCAGAGATGCGATCGTGATATCCTAACAAAGGAGTTTAATTTGCCGTCGGTTTAATTGTTTCCCCTTCTTGTCCCCAGGTGCATGGCAAAGGTGTGGTGGATTGTTGTGAACAATCAATTACATCCTCGGCTCCAAGTCAGATTCTTGACATTCACTTCATTTTTATTTCGATACCACATGTAGAGCACAACGTGTCGCCTTAACGTTAACTTCGGGCCACTGCCAGATTGGCACTGAATGCGGAATTCCGAACACCGTCTACAAGACCGCAGTAGAAATCGAAAATCATCCCTTGACATTTATGAATCTGGGCGCTTTTCTTCCATAAAAGAATCTAATATTTGATTCTGTTCGTCATAAAACGAAAGACATTATCGTAGTATACAAATTGATACTAGAAATATTTTATACACGTTACCCAAGATTGTAAGCGACCACTACCGAAGGTTGAAACGTCTCAACATATATCATCACCAAGTGTCGATCAGTATCGCGTGTGAGAGTCGCTTGGAGGCGCGTGAGCTACCAGCGCCCTTTCAGACAAGCCAGAGAACTACAACTACTTAGTTATATCATTATCTTGATGAATTGCTGACTCACATAAGGATCAATTGATTCTGGAGGACCCCACTGGTTAATAGCCTGGTGGTGGTTCATGGGCCTAAATCCTGCGGACAATATGTGGCGGGATGATTGTAGCGAGGCAGTGTTGTGGTAAGTATGTTGATCGTAGCGGTACGAGGTTTCGGGTATCATGGTCAAAATACTTGGGTTGGTTGCGTTCGAATACGCGGAACCGCGGTCATTGGTTAAGCTGTAACAACGTTCAGTTTCTATGGCGAACGATTATCCATGGATGATTCGTACTAGGTTCTGCGTGATGGGTCGGGTTCTGCGGACATGGAATGTAATTGAAGGTATGGGTCACTGGTGAACACTTTAGAGGGATGTCAATGCTTTGCGTACATTATACATACGAAGAGCGCCTAGAAGCCATTGGCAAAAGGCCTAGATCTATGGTTGTGCGCCTGGGAGGTGTAGGGTCTCTTGTCGGAGGGGTGGAGCTCGTTGACGAGCTTGCGGTTGAAGGTCGTATATCTGTCGAATCCTTTCTCACTGTGGTTTTTTTCCTTGCAGGGACTCCTTCGGGCCATGTACACTAGTCTTGTGAGTCTACCAATAAGCAACTTTCAATGCACCGAGACGTACATCTCGTTGACCGTGTGTGCAGCGCATACAATTCGGCTTGGTCTCGTCGCACTAAAGGACATGACGTATTAAGGCAAACACAACAATGAATTTATAGGTTGCCAGCAAACCTTGATCTTTTTCACCCTGCATGTTAAACAACCAGTTTTACTTCTTGTATACTTTGGTCGTTTACGTTGTTGCGTAGTCTCGGACTTAGCGGGAGGGGATACAACATGAAGAGGACCATGGTTGATATGTTGAGTTGGATAGTACTGCGCGGGCGAGGCAATGTATTGGGTAGTGGCGGAGCTATTGGGTGATAGTTAGGTCATGTGTTCAGCAGCGGAAAGGATGATGATGACGGACTATGGTATGCTGTCGGCCATGGGATCCAGAAATCTAGAAAATGGGGGTACGCGCTCCTGCTTGACTGGCTCGCATAGCATTATAAAGGATTTCGAGAAGCAGGTTAGCCTACGTGTGTTTTGATACCGCCAATCGGATTAAATCACCGAAAATCAGATCTAAGGGTCATGTCTAGTGTGTGTAACGCAGCTCCATATCCTAGGAGTTGAGGAATCCCAAGTGCGGGGATTGATTTGAGTTCCTTTCCAGATCTTTTTTCAGGTACAATTTTCCGGAGGCTGGCCTTGTGACAAACAACGTCCCTCTAAAATGAGCTGGCGCTGCATTCGCATGACGAACAATACGCCCGATCCAGTGCTGGATACGACGGTTGGCCCTTCCGTGTTCGGAGACTGATCACAATGCGTTTCCTCCAGGCGCCTGCCCGAATTGTTCCGATCAGCGGATACCACAACGGCTGCGGCACTCTTTCTTCGTCGTCGTCCACTCGCTCCTACTACCTATTCTCCTCTGTAGCACAGTACAAATATCGTTTACCTCCTCAACATTCCCTGCCTCTTTTTTCTTTTTCTTTTTTTCCAATTCCTAAACCTTGTCTGGAAACCCAGGGTCGCTGCGTAACTCCCACCGCCGCGGTTCGGATTCAGACGTAAACTCGTCCGTGGAACCCATATCCTCCTATGTTAATAATTGATGATCGTACCAAACCATGCGACACCTGATCTTGTGTGGGAATTGTTTTCCGATTCTCACACTAATTGCTGTACATGCGGAAGTCGTCAAGCCCTCAGGCCTCGGACGTCATGAAGGTCGTACATACGCCAACTAAGATGTCGAACTCCCCCTCGGTATCAGGCTCGCCCCAAGAAACCCTGGTCTGTCTGTCACGACTAAACGTAACTTGGAATGCAAGATTTCCGTAAACCGAGGCATTTGCTACACTATATATAGCTCAGCTGTCAAACATATCTTCGGAGCCTTGGGAGACCGAGGACATGACGGTGAGATTTTTTTACTTTGATTCAGGTATCATTGCCTAGAATGAATTCGATCGAATGTATTGCTACCACCTGATGCGGCAGCAAGTACACAGGGACACATGGATATCACCCTGAGCGTGTTACATCAATTCCATGTTGGAAATGTCTTCCACGAATCTGGGTTGTATTAAGCAATGTTAACGGGCACCAGAGAACAACTATTAAAGTTTCAGAGCTGCTGTCAGTACTCGATTTTCAGAAGTTTCTTTCAATACGGCACCACTATTTAGATATATCGACCGCACTGCCATCAAGAAATTTTCTCGACGAACCTCACCCCCTTACTTTTCTGTATTTCTGCACAATATATAAATATGTATATATATTTTAATCTCGCTTAACCGACATTGGCCCTCGATCATGATGTAGGAGAATAAGATGTTCTTCAATGAAGTTTAAAACGCCTCCGCAGACACTTGTGGCGTATTCTCCCCTGCAGGTAATACCTGAAGCAGTGTTTAGCTCTAGTTCTTTCGTGGATACGTATCGAGACAACTCCACTTGATTATTGTTTTTGATGTCAAAATGTAAATCAGAGGGATATACCATCAAACACTGCATGTAAAATGTGAACCTGCGACTGCCATATCAAGGCCCGACACTATTTGGTTGTTAGGGAGAACAGCAGAGTCCTTTACTTGCGCTTTTCTCCGGCTTCGTAGGACATGTACTTGTGTAGGTCATCACGGGACGCGTACAGGAATTGCTCCTCAGGCAGAAGTCGCCGTAGAACGTTGCTTCTGCCCCGAATGGTTGAGATCGTCACAGGTGATAACCGCGTGTACCATTGAAAACTACACAGGCGCAAATCAGCAGATCCCGTCAGCTATCTAGTCGAGAATAGTCTAAATCAGCCGACATGAAACATCCAATGACGTCGTTATAGTGCGCTTTCCGAATTTCATAGCAAAATGGTGCTTAGCAACTGCGACTGCGGGGTCGCTTACACAATTAAGTCAGAAGCGGCCTAGAGCTGGTTGGATGCCAATGCCAACAAATCCTAATGCAATTTACGTCCATCGGAACAATCCCGGGAAAAGCTTGCAGCGCTCACAGATGATGATGCATGTGCACATTGATGGCATCTGTGAATTTTTCTTCCCTGTCAAGTTGATAGGAAATTTCTTTCCTTTTATGTAGGACCCTCGAGCACTGCTAGTCAAGCTCACACAGTTTTACGGCCAGGCTGCCAGCACCCGCTGATGTCGATATGATCTACGGAAGGGATAGGCCAACTGGTGCTAAAAGGGCCCTTGTGGCCCGGTAACGGTTTACAGGCGCTCGAGAAAGTGACCTCTGGAACGTACTTGCTTCTCGAATGTGTCACTGCGTATAGCAACTCTATCAAGCCAAAGAGCCGGAAGATCCGACCCTGAGTGAAGCATCTACATCTACCGGAGCAAAAAAGAGACTGGAATCGAGACGATATGACGACGGGTCTGTCGACCTTGGGCTGTGAACTCGAGTCATATTAATTCATGAGTCCTGCTTCATGCAGGGGTCTGTTGAAAATTTCCCACGCATTCCTTGATACCAAATCTGATCCTGCGGTTCAGCGGTTCATCGCTCAGCACCGATGGCGTCGCAACAAGTACATTTGACAAAAAGATAATTTCCATCTTTCACGCACCGCTGGGGTGATCAAGGGAGCCATTAATCTGTAACTTGAAAAACACTATCGGACGATAAATCACGATTGCGAGCGTCCGAATATAGCTTACAAGCGAAGGAACACTTAACGCATATGTACATAGAACGATGAGGTGAGGCAAGATAGTCCTTGTGCTATTGGCTAAAACAAAACGTGTTGTACAGAGCATAGCATGTAAACAGAAATTGCTAGACGTAAATTATTTGTAGTAGTTGGAGCCAAGTGGAGAGGGGGAATATTAGTGAGTAATCGCAAAATCATGGCCTGTATAGTTCGTGGCCTCGTATGCAGTGCCCCTCCCGGTTGGCAGGAGGGACAGAACTAGTTGCTGCTACGCAATTTTAGACATTATGTCACGTAGAAGAATTGATATCAAGCACACCTGTCTCTTGACCTCTTTGCTTTCCACACCTGGCGAATCCATTTAGACATGTGGACATCTTCCCTCATGGCCTTCGTTATCCACGGGTGCATCAGCATCTCCTTCGGTGCAGGCCTCCCAGCCTGATCATGGGTTAAACTGTCAGGTGTTAAGACCATCCATCATTTACGCAATCTGAAGGTACGAACGCTTGCTGGATGAAGTCTTTCATTTCGTTACTCCACTTTACTCCGGCTTCATCTTCTAGTCTGGGTGGCTGCCCAAGATAGTGAGAAATATCGCCAACCTAGTCATGATACGACTCACATCTCCTCGTGTTATATGTATTATTAATTCAATAGGTGGTAGGTCGCTCGGGAAGGGGAAGCGGTTCTGAGCTAATTCAAGCAAGGAAATTCCCATCGACCATACATCAGATCGAATGGTGTAATCTCTACCACTGATCCGTTCTGGCTGTAAGATGCAAAAGTTCAGATTAACAGCCGATAACAAAGAATTGTTACTAACAGCCATGTACATGCTTGTCCCGGTGAACGTCCCGGCCAACGAGTCGACAAGCTCGCCCGAAACGCCGAAATCACATAACTTGATTACGCCATCTTGAGCCAGTAAAATATTGGAAGGCTTTATATCTCGGTGGATTGTTTTCCTTGAATGTAAATACGCGAGACCCTGAAGAACCTAACATGTGGGCGTCATTCGATAGCTGGGTGAGTTGGACTGAACAGATCACATACTCCTTCAGCGATCCGAGCAGCGATCATCTCACCCACAACAGCGCCGCGCTCTTTGATTTGCTTACCGACGGCTTCTAAACTACCTCCTTCACAGTAATCCATTAAAATCTTGACTTCGCTGGTAGAGGGCGACATGTATGCCCCGTAGAAGTGGATGATATTGGGATGCCTGTTTGAGGAGACTATTTGCAACTCTCGCAGAAGCTGCTTCATTGGAGCCTCACGAGTCATTATCGTTTTACGCGCCATGACTTTCCCGGATCGCTTCTCTTTTACTTTGTGTACAATACCCCCAGCGCCCTCACCCAGTGTGTCCAACTGCTCGAAAGCTTCGTCAGTATAATTCGTGTCAACGATGGAACTCCTCAATGGACCAATATCAGCGACATCATCGACCGGGCGGTCGTCATGTCGTATGCTGATTTCATGTAGTAATGTCTCTATGTCCCCGATTGGGCCTTTGGGCACAACAGTCACTTGCGGAGCATCTGGCTTCAACGTTGCGAGGTCCGGCGTCTCTGACTGCGCCTGGGACCAATTATAATATATAGGATTTTCGTCCGGGATCCGAAGTGAGAGTATCGTGCGTTTGTTGGAGGGAGCTGGTTTTTGCGGCATTTCGTGAATGGTGGCATCTGATGTATCGAGCTGCGCAACCTGACCGTTGTAATAAGAAGGTTTTTCGGCGGGTATTTGCACAGTGGGCAGAATACGTTTCCCAGGCCCCGAAGATGGTTTCGGGGGGCGAGGCGCTGGGGAAAATTGGAAGCTTTCTGCATGCCTAACGATGTTGAGAGGAGGGGTTTCTGTAGGATGGCGCAGAGATGATGAAGACCTTGGAGAAAAGGAGCGAGGGCCCATTGGCCTGGGAGGAGCAGTGAGCCTTGTGCCTTCCATCGACATCGTTGTTGAAGGCGTGGTCAAGGAGAACGCTGATGGTTTGCACTGATCAGAGTAAACAGGGCTAATTAAGGCTTGGGTTATGCCGGTCTCCGCCATTCCCGCTCTATCTGATTTCCACCCACGACTAATTGGACCAGCCTCTTCAAATGTGTCCGATAGAATGTGGTCCATCCCTATATCCATCCACAAATGTTCTAAGAACTCAGATCAATATACATACTATCGCAATATCTCGGTTATCAGTGCAACGTGCGCAGATTGATAGTGCCACTCTGAATGGACAGGCTAAGAATTGAGAGCCTACCATGCCCTCTTTTCCCTGTCTAGAATCCATGAACATGATTGTTCATATGATCCTTGGCTTTGACCTTTTTTTGGGTTGCATTCAATCAGGCCACTTCCTTCAAACGGCATTGTTTCTCCCCTGTCGAAACGCGGCTTATAGGTTTCTGGCAGTTTCCCATATGAATAGAAACATTAAGCGGAGCAAATAACGGCAGCAATAAACCCCCGGGCTCAGATAAAGTCCGCTCATGTCAGAATTGAACCTGGGGAAGACGTGTGTAGGATAAGGAGTCCTCGGAGTCTTGGTCCCTGAGTCGTCGGGCTGGACACCTGGGTAATTAGAGTGGCATTTACACCGCGCACCATTCGCAAAATTTAAACAACTTGTACACTGCCCGCAATAGGCCGATTATTTGATTGTGATCAAAGTACCTCAGAATAATTAGAATTGGATCAACCTTCTGAGCTCAATTTCTGTCCCGTTTAGTTGTTCATCGGGTTTGACACAGGGGGACGCTACGTTAGATCGCTGCTCAGACGCTGATGGGAAGAGATTACTTTTGCTGGGTTTTGGGGGTATCCATGCTTTCTGACCAGGTCAACCCTCAATAGCGACTTTTGGCCGCACCTTATCCGCAGATGACACATGTTCATCTATCAAATTCACTACGAATGCGGTTAGTAACCTCTCGATAGTCCATAAGGGATGCTTTTGTTCTGTGACTGTAGTGAAGTTGACAACCGGAGACCATCTGCTTGATAAGATCTCAGCGCGCTTGTCCCAGGCCCGGACCTACTGAAGGATGTCAGTACAACCAATATGCTGGTTTAGATAAGGAATAGATGAAGGGTCTTTGGCATGGGAAGCACTTGGACGGTATCTACCAGATTGGGTTAACAGGGAGAATTGTAGAAGGAATGCCGTACTGCTGCAAGACAACTTAGATACCATTCACTATTTAAAGACCTGTTACCATTAAGGGACAGTCACCGGGCTATACGTGTAGAGGACCCACGGGTCCCTATCATAGCAACACCAGTCTGATTGAATCTGAGACGCTCAATATTGTCCTTCAGGATCAGGGTCGAAATTCAGATTCTGTCGTGGTTTGTATTGCGGGAACAGTGACCAGGATCAATGATTCCCACGGATCTTCTTTGCAGATGACGAATAACGCGTCCGTTACGACGCCTCGTATATCCTTCGCGTCTCTGACCCAAAACAACCTAGGGACTGTTCGAAAACTCAATTCAGTGCTATTCCCAATAAAGTACAGCGAGAAATTTTACCGGGACATCTTACAGCCGGATGTTGAAGATTTCTGCAAGCTTGGTGCGTACTCAGATTGGCCGTGTTAGACATGTTGTTTACTTTTATTGGCAGTCTATTATAATGACATTCCGGTAGGCAATACTGTCATTCTTTGGTATTAGGCCAATGTTGATTATTCTAACTAAGGTCGGGACAATATGTTGTCGGCTAGAAACCAGTGACGATCGGACAACCATGTATCTTATGACTATGGGTATCCTTGCTGTGTGTAACTGTCAATCAGTGTTTCTCGTTTTCTAACTCTTGCATAGCCTTACCGCTCCAGAAGTCTTGGTTCTCGATGTCTGGAGTTGGTAATCTCTGCTGCGGTTGCTCACACAAAGCCAAAAATACACAAAATATATTTACACGTGCAAGTTTCGAATGATGCCGCGAAGAAGTTCTACGAACGACATGGATTTAAGGAGGTCGAAATTCATAAAAGCTACTACAAGAAGATATCGCCTAGCGATGCATGGGTACTCGAGAGGGTGTTGTCCTAAAGGATATCCTTTGCTCAGTTTTGCTAAAGCATGTAAGAATGTGCGAGAAAATGGCCACTTCAATTATATCCAATTACACTGAATAAGAGACCAGATTCCAAATAACGTGGACAGCAATGGCTGGTGAGTAGGCCCGCCATCCATTTTGCGCGCAAGGCAACTACGCCTGTAATTGAGTTTCTATGACCACGTGTCATCCGCCTTGCCACATCTTTTGACAAGCTACAGAGGGCTTGAATCGCGAGGGAAAGCGTACAAAGGTCATGTTGCGTACCTGATGCCGCTTTAATGCGTCTTTTCGCGTAAATGTCTTTCCGCAGCCCCCATTGCATAAGTACGGCTTCTCTCCTGAATGCGTCTCTCGGTGACGCTTTAGATCATGCTGTCGGTTGAATGATAACACACACAGATCACATGCGTATGGTCGTAGGGGCGAAGCTGGATATTGCGGCGACGAATGTGCGTCCTGAGATAATGGTATTTGAGGTGGATAAGAAACCGAACCCCGCGCTGCTGCTGTGGCCCCGTGCGGCATAGCGTTATACTGCATCTGTGATTGTGGATATGATTGGGACATATTGTACGGTGGGTAGGATGACGACAGCGTCGAAGATTGCGTAGGGCTTTCGCGGTACCTGTCCGTCACAGGTGGGTTCTGATTTCGGCGCTCGTGATAGCCACCGATTGGACTAACCGTTGTCGTCGTTGCGGTAGTAGGTGAGTAGTTTGAGTAGTCCGAAGTTGTCAAATTGCTATGCTGCGGGACGTAGTGTTCTGACAGATTGGAGTACAAAGTTCGGCATGCTGAGAGGTTAAAAACCTCGTGCTGCGTCCCTTGAGCAATAGAATAGTGAGCGGAGTGGGGATGTGTCTGCATATGAGGTACTGGTTGAGCATATGTGCTGCCAGGATAAATACTCCCGACATCCCAATGAGTCGCCCCCACGGTATGGTCTGAGTATCGTCTACTGTGCATGTTGGGCGGCGAGTATCGTTTGGAATGCGAAGTCCTGTTGAGGATAAATAGGTATCTGAAGTCTTTAGTAGGATAAGTCCGAGTTGAACGCAGTGACATGCATCGTCCTTAGCAGATAGAATAGCAACATCCAGACGCTGTTCCTGAAGCCAAACTGAATTATATTTGTCAAGCTATACTTATATGTCGTGACCAATTAGAGCCGTATATAGTGTTCTGTCCAATCCCTGAATCCCTGAATTTCAAGTTTAGCCGATCTACGGCAATTTAAGAGATCTCGTATTTTGTAACTTTATTTAAGGCTGGCACCCCCTAGGATAAGAAAATTCCAGGATTAAGAAAGCCGAGTTCTGAATAATGCAAGTGCTAAAAGCACTGTATACCGGGGCTCAAGTACCATAAATTTTAGAATTTTACACTTTTTTTCCTGTTTCACTACCTCCATTCGGTATGACGGGCACCCCTAGTGTACCGTTTTTGTGATACAAAATGTGCTCAGCGCTGGCGTTCCTGGCCCAACGGCTTCTGCGCATGTAACTTATTTCGTAATGCGAATTGCAAGTGAATTGATTAAATATGAGCCCTGCACCCGGCTACTATTTAACGGTACCGATTCTTCACCTTTGTGGCGCACTACGCTTTCACCCTCATATACCAGTTAGAATACCAAGAAGCTATCGTCACTACAGTGGCAGACTTCTGCAGCTGTCCCATGACTGGCACCTTCCATCACTGCCATACCATTAAACTTCACGCTAGTCCATTCAAGCACGCTTCGGCCTTGCTCCGAACAACAATGTCGGATGAGAATCTGAGCAGTGGGAAAGAAGAAGACCTAATCTAACCTAAGGAGTGCAAATTTATGTTGCCCCTCATAGAATGACTGTAGCAACGTGTTGATACTTGATTATCGATTGCTCCAATCAAACTAACGTATAGATGTACAACAGAGCATGCCGCTTCCGGCGTTTGGTGAAAAAAAAAAAAAAAAAGGAAAGAAAAAAAAGTACCTGACTCATCATACTGTAGTCCAATAGCTCAAATCATTGGCAGGTGATGCAGGGAATTATGGAGCTACCATGCCCTATCTGACCCTGTGACCTATATACGAGTAAACACGGTCTGCAAAATAGAAGGCGGAGGGGATTTATCTTTAGGTGAAACAGCACTTGATGGTGACTATCCAAGTGCAAGGAAACTTTTATCCCATGATTCAAATTTCTGGCAATCACTCGAAAGGAGATGTGCTGTACAGGGTACGATTTATCATCCCAATCGGCATGTCGTATGTTTCAGGCGCGACATCAGGCTTCGTGGCTATGGCGAAGGGATCGTGGCAGATTGTTGAAAGCTTAGAGTGCTGTAATCTAGAATGCTTGTCTAAAGAATACTCAGAGTTGTAAAGCTACGGAACGTGGGATGCATACCAATGACTGAATTCAAGTCGGAAAACGCTGGCGCACAAGCTATTGCTAGCATTGAATACGCAAAATAGGTAAACAAAAATAAGGAAACGATCCAGGAAGGAAACAGGATAGCCCATTCCCTGAAATAA
The DNA here is from genome assembly GCA_001691755.2 of Amanita polypyramis BW_CC. Classification (NCBI taxonomy): domain Eukaryota; kingdom Fungi; phylum Basidiomycota; class Agaricomycetes; order Agaricales; family Amanitaceae; genus Amanita; species Amanita polypyramis. The sequence goes on along the minus strand of JNHY02000029.1, from coordinate 26,122 downwards.
AACGACCACTCAGAGCAAATGTAAGGAAGGATAGGAATCGATCGTACCGATTTGGGTACCAGCGTATGCCAAGCCAGACAATATATTCATCCGGAAGAAGTGCCCAAAGAAGGTATAGCAGAAAAAGCAGCGCCGTAGATGTCCATGCAACAAACCCATGGAACTCGGGGGCGGAGCTGCGAGAGGAAGGGCTGTTGGTTGCCATCTCAATAGGGACAGCGGCCTACAGCGGGCGGTGTAATTGGTCAATGTTGTTTACGTCATGTCCATGAGTCACCACTCATGTCGAAACGAGCGTCTGCAAGGCCCGCATCACCCAGAAAGAGGAGGAATCTGGTTAAAGATGACAATCAGTCCCGCCTGGATACATTCTTTTCTCAAGGATCGCCTAATAGACCCATCTTCACCGATGTACCTGAAGCCGAGCGGACAACTGCCAGCACGCGGTCGCCACCTCGCGTAGAGGTCATAGACGTTGATGAAATAGAGGAAACAGCACTTGATTTGGTGCCTTCCCCCGGGAAAAAAAAGGCCGAGCTATCTATCGTAAATTCAGCACCGCGCACTGTGGCCTATTCTTCTCTGGACGTAGATCCGGTGGACTACGATCCTTCCTGTCAGTCTATTCCAAAATCAAGTGTCCCGTATTCCTTCCTTGCCCATGCATTCGTGTCCTTGTCACAGACGCGCTCAAGGATTTGCATTACGAATATCTTAACGAACACGTTAAGGACTATAGTTTTTCACCATCCCCCATCCCTTCTCGCTTCTTTATATCTATTATCAAACTCCCTTGCCCCAGCATATGCCTCGGTGGAACTTGGAGTTGGCTCTTCTATCATATCTAGAGCAATACAGAACATATCGGGTCTTTCAACCGTCACGCTTAAACGCCTATACAAGTCGACAGGAGATCCGGGCGACGTAGCATTTGAAGCCAAGACGAATTTACGCACGTTAATTCCCCATCCACCACTGCTCGTGACCTTTGTTCACGAAAACCTTTTGAAAATAGCTAACAGTAAAGGGCAAGGCGCTGCAAAGCAAAAAGGGAAAATCGTCGAACGACTGCTTGTAGCTGCCGTAGGAGAGGAAGTCCGTTACCTTACCAGGACATTATATCAGAATTTGCGAGTTGGGGCAGTTCGAGCTTCGATATTAATAGCACTGGCACGAGCAATGACTATCACGCCATTGTCCGAACTCGGCATACCCGATACGGAGACTGATTTACATGTCACGAAAGAACAGATACGCAACCCTTCAGTCAAACGGACTGAGCAAAGGACGTATTTCATGGATAAATATACGAAGGCTGAGAAGATAATTAAACGGGCATTTGTACAGCACCCAAATTATGACCACATTGTCGCTGCATTATTGCAAGGCGGTCTATCTGGCTTGAGCGATTCAGTTCCGCTCACCATCGGTAATACTCTGCCCACTTACAAGATTAGAAACTTCTTGAATTACATGATCAGGTATTCCTTTACATCCAACTTTGGGGTCCCCTGTTCGTTCGTTGCAAGAGGTCTATAATATCCTGGGTGATCTCCCTTTCAGTGCGGAATACAAGTATGATGGACAACGAGCGCAAATACATGCCTCCAGAGAGGGCGAAGAAGTGACTGTTAAGTTGTTTTCGCGCCATCTAGAGGATATGACAACCAAGGTAACATCATGCTGCTTGACAGAGTAACTTAACGAATGTTCCCCCCAGTACCCAGATGTCGTGTTACTCGTAAAAAGGATACTCGATAGTTGTCCACAGATTTGTTCTTTTATCATGGATTCTGAAATTGTGGCGGCGGACTCTCTTACTGGGGCACTTAAATCGTTCCAGGAACTATCCAATCGTGCGAGAAGGGATGTTGAACTGCATGATGTCTCTATTTCTGTTTGCGTCTTTGCGTTCGATTTGATGTATCTTAATGGGGAGGTGAGTCGGGAATGACTTTATGGAATACTGAACTGAATGTAGCCTAGGTATTGTTAGAAAAGGAATTTCGGCAGAGGAGAGATTTACTTCGTCTGAATTTCCCACCAGTTAAACCAAGTATCGTAGGAGTCGCACAGTTTGACCATGTCAGAAGTTGTAAGAGCACTGAAGGCCTAATCAACGTCGAACAATTGTGGAAAGAGGCGCTCGAAAGTAGATGTGAAGGGCTCATGATTAAAGTCAGTTATAGTGACCACCTTACTAAAGACATCCGACCATCTTTTGCAGCTCTTGGACAGTGGAAAATTCATTGAAGAAAAGAAGGGTAATCGACGAAAGCCTCTACCAGCGACATACGAGCCAGATAAGAGGACCACGGCCTGGTTGAAATTGAAGAAAGACTATGTTGCGGGTATAGGCGATACACTTGATCTCATTCCGATAGGTGCTTGGCATGGCAATGGGAGAAAGGTACAATGGTGGAGTCCCATACTTTTGGCTCTTTGGGATCCAGATATCGGCATGCCCGTTGCCGTATGCAAGTGCATGTCAGGTACATCCCTGCTTTCTATCAAGATTAGCGCCTAATGCTCAAGTCCGCGAAGGTTTTACGGACGTATTTTACAAGGTCGCTTAAATGGCTTGATCTCTTCTAGTTCATTGATTGTCCATGGTAGGCACTGTCAGAACGTTATTCATTGACAGATGATGGTAACAACTGCTCTTTACAACCCGTATGGGAAAGTGAACTTGGGGGTATGTTTCCTGACATTTCTCATGATCGTACCTCGATGAGGTGTTATAGCCTTCAAACCCAGCGTTTATTTCAAACCACAAGAGGTATGGGAGATCCGTGGTGCAGAGTCAGTAACTCCGCATACAATCCGTGGTATCGTCATCTCTGTCATATTAATTCATAGTATAACAATCAGTCCCGTCTCCACCGCTGCGCAAGGTTTGGTCGACGCGAGCAAGGGCTTAAGCATACGTTTTCCTCGATTTATTAAATCCAGGCAGGAAAAGGGTATTGAAGATGCAAGCACTCCTGCGTTCCTGTCTAATATGTGGAGGTCGCAACAGTCTACTGGCGATAATGGGGAATCTGTTGACTTGGTTGATGAACTGGAAGGAGATCCATGATAGGGACTAATAAATTAATTAGATAATCGATTTCGTGTCAGGACCACTGTTTTTTGAGTAGCAACACTGGGCGTAGTTCGGCCCACCTACTTTTCGATGTTGTTGTCGGCACTCAATCGTCCCCCAACACGCTTTCGAAGAGTACTAAACGAGAAGGAAGGCGTGAACGAGTGAAAACTTTTGGAAAGGGCAAAAGGTGAATTTGGCTAGTAATCATGATTTGTGGCCGGGCCATCCCTATACCGTACCCCCCTGAGGCACCTTAAGGACTTCAGCCCATTCATTTATTTGTGGCCGGGCCATCCCTGTACCGTACTCCCCCTGGGGCACCTTAAGGACTTCAGTCCATTAATTTATTCCAAGGCATTAACCTGCCTGTAGCTTATGTAATATATTTTGAAAATATCTGATTTTATTTATTCATTTTTTCCGGCGATCACGCTCACACCCGAATCTGAACTCCTACGCAAATGATTCCTATGAACATGATATTGCTGCTTTTGCTAAACCTAGCATTGGTCGTCCGCCATGTTCGGTCCATCGAAACCGTCTATGATGCTGGTAAGTTACCGGAAATATGAAAAGTAGTTCGTCGTTCCGAGCTGCTGTGTGGTACATGCGCGAACGACATCGTAGACTGAACGATTTGCACAGCTACCATAGCTCGGGGGCTCGTTGATCAGTCTGTCAATTCGGTTGCGACGATGGGAACTGTATTCTCTCCCAACCATCCCACACTAGCAGGTAAGATTTAATTTATCGATCTGTACTGATAAATGACGGGCGGCAGGGCAACCATTCGTCCTACAGGAATATTACGCTAAGTCAATCATTTTTGATCAAATACATGAATATCATCTCATAGAGAGGGTCGACGCAGTTGCCATCGGAATGGATCCTTGACACTTCTGTTCCTACCCATCTCGCGGCATAGTCGAAATATTATGAACACAGCTGGCCATACGGCCTCTTTCTCATTTACGTCCAACTTCCCGGCTGCGAGGAATGCGCGAGTCTCCTTGATGGGTAACGTTACGATTTTTAAAGAAGCTCGAAATGTGCCAAACTTGCCGTCAATACGTCGTTGTTACCTCGAGAAGCACCCTGATGCCAGATGGTGGTTACCTGAAGATGAGAATGCGGCACATACCGTTCGTGCCACTTTGTTACTTTGATGTGCGATCACTCTTATCCGTTTTAATTAGTCTTACTGGGCTCGGTTTGATCCTCAAGTGAGTTCGTATCTATGAGGTTTGATCTGCTTACCTTCCCGTAAGAGCGTGTATTTTGTAGGGGGTTTCGGAAAGTGAGCGTTTTAGATAGCCTATGGAGTCGCGAGAGACTGATGGTGTGGTTAGCGATCACTACATTGGGCCTATACCGCTTCATATATACCAGGATGCAGGTATGAAAAATTATGAACCCATACTTGGAATTGCTGGCCGGATCATAGTCGAACAACATTAATGCACATACTTTGTTTAAACCCATAACGATACGATACTGTTAGCCAGTCTGCTCAATTTTACAGTATCTTCTCCCTCTGGGTTAAAAGCAATCCCAACAATGCTATGTAACTTCCTCTGTTGTAACGCGTTCGTCCACTCCACATCCTTTTCTGAGGCAGGGGCTTTATGCTGGATTGTACCATATGAGATAAATAGTTCGAACTTCACTCGCAGGAATAACGTCATGTCAGTCATAGCGGGAAGGGTTTCTAATGCATTAAGAACAGCTTGGCAAGGTGGGAGGTGTTTGACATTGCCAGATGAGATTGTAGGAGTGGATCCCACCTGCATTTGGTCACCTTCCCTCCTTGAACGAGGTTTCCGGGCACGCGCGGGGGGCCTCAAGCGATTATCCACATCTGTCCTTTCTGGTACCAGTTCAGTGATGAACTTGTAACAAAGCGCAACTTTAAATCGATGGACTAGTAAGGATGGGGGTAATACTGATAGCAGGGAGTACAAATTCTCCGATGCAACCGTGGAAAGGCGGCCGTAGACTGAGGCTATGAACATGTAAAAATTCAAATGAGATGTCAAGGACAAGTTTATCAACTAGAAAATGTTATCAATGAGTCAAGCAATGTGTGAATTACGAAATGGAGTTAGATACCAGCGTCATCAAACGCGCCCCCATCCTTTGGCGAGAGAGATCTGGTTGCTGCAAGCAGAATACTACTATGGCGAGTGGAATTGCGACATCCCATCTACTACCGGATCCATTACGTGTTGGTGGTATCTGAGCCAAAAGTAGCGGAGAAAAAGGTGCTGAGCAGAATGGAGTTGTGACTTTAAGCTGGGCCATTCGTTCAAGGACTTACGATCTCCCTTGGACTCGATGAGGTGTTCGTCGCGCTCAAACAAAACGAGGAACCAGTCAAGCACGACCCATGCTGATTCTGCGACAATTTTGCGGCTTGTTACCATATGGTCGTCTGCAGGGGGTAAATCATCAACAACATCCTCCCGGCGACGTCTGCTTTTACGCCTCGGTGATGAAAAAAGGACTTTTCCTCTGGATAGGAAACCGTCCACGAGCAAGCTCCAGCAATCTTTCGCTTCCTTTATGCACAAGGATTCGCGTGAAATGTCTGAATCACCGATATCCTCAGCAGCGTTTGCGGTAGTGTTGGAAGGTTCATAACTTGGTAACGCACGAGCCAGAATATCTGGAGACTGTGTAGCGGTAAAAGAGAACAGTAATTGTTGTGCCTGCATGACGGCTGTGGATGATATAGTCGCCTTCGCAAACTGCTGAAGTTTGCTGGGAGAATCGTAGATTGATTTATTCATTTTTTCTGGTACTGCATCGGAAATGGGATGCAACGCGATGTATATTAATTGTTGCACGTGCAAACTGCACATTGGGATACATAAGTTGAGTAAGCAACAGGGGAGGATGAGAAACGCACAGGGAGGGTCTGTATGAGGGGGACTGGAGGTGCTCAAGATTAAAGATGGCAGATTCATATTGCCATTCCTCGAAACAAGTGTCTACAATGGCTCGCTGTCGCCAGCTCATCTCTAAGCTAGTATGTGCAGCCATGGGGTGGGTGGGATGACCATCACGCGTGACGGGTTCGGATGATTGCTGTGTAAACTGAGTTAGCATAGCAAGCTAATTATGAAACATAATAACACAATAATAAGGATGTGGATCCGTGATGATGAGCGTTTGAGCGCCCAAAGCGGCGCAAACGGCGACCCGGATCTCGCACGCCCGTTCCGCCGAGGCTCAAGCGCAACATCTCCACGGCCGATGTCCGAAACGTTGCCAACAGCAACAAACACCATCCCATGCTCCCCAGACTCGTCCGTCGAGCAATGAGCACCAGCACTGACTCACGTTCACCCGGACCAGTTGAATTATCCATACGGCAGAAAGTAACATTCCCCACGTCCTTTCATTCTGCACCTCATCATACTGAGAGTTGTACAACATAGCTGGCGTCGTTATTACAACCGTCATCTATCAATATTCGGAATGATTCTTGGCAACATCGTCATCATGCGCCCATGCGCGCCCAAGGAGGCGGTTCGGGGGAATCGCGTTAGTATCTCTCTCTAAACTCGTATACCCCCGTCTTGTGCTTACCTGATTTGTTGGAAGATTTCTCAATCCATGTGGCATCAGAAGCATTCAAGGGAAAGGTACCCTACCTCTGTGAATTTTGATATGAGGCCTAATAAGGTCTTTAGACTACACTGGAACGGCACAGGATGATCTATGCCGCCCTGTCGGAGGAATTTTCTCAAGGTCTACACGCCCTGTCTTTGAAGACAAGGACAATTGATGAAGTGGAACAATCCTCTAACTGATCATTATGCTGTGTGGGGACATAATACATAAATTACCTGATGGGAATTGATCTGTAGTGATGTACAGGGTCGTATCAAGTGGATCGAGGCATGAGCTCACAAAAAAAAAAAAAAACAACAACGAAATATATGCTATTTATGCCCAGTAACGATGGCGCATACATTAGCAGCGACTGGCCTCCCCGAAGTTGTGTCCAAACGAGTTGCGGTTTTGTGTGCGTGATTCTCGATATGAGTGGCGAAACGTGTCGCCGCTGTTCGCCTGATCTACAAACGTTAAGGCAATGTGACTTTAACACTCCAATTTGGCGTATCAGACCGTGAACACCGAGCCCCCCCCCTACATCAGGGACCCGTCGTGCTGTATCAGTCATTCCCGCTTGCTGCCGGGCGCTGATGAAGAACGATCTCCAACTGACTCGCCGCTATATAGACGGTTTGGACGCCACACTTCACGTCTTTAATCATGCCTCAATCTAGCGAAAGTCGCCGAGAGCGTATAACGCTCCCACCTATCCGTGACATCTTTCGAGGTTGGCTCGGAAATATTCTGCATGGCGTATCTGATCCTGTTAACAGATGAGCTTTCGAAACTCCATTGGGACTTGCCTTCAATCGGCCTCGCACCCATTCATACACCTGATGAGCCTTATAATAACGGAATGCAGAACAAGACAACATATTCAATGCACGGGGTAAGGTTTTTTCTCCATATTTTATATCGCAAGTCAGATAACGTGGCCAATATCACAGCCGGTATCGCAGGTACAATATCCACTCCATTCTGCAACTTCCTATCGACAAGAATACGATACTAGGGGAAGACACCATCCGAGTGTGATACAGCCGAGCGACCGTTGGTCACTCCCGCGCAGTGGCCACTATTCATGTGCAAACGACGCTCGACCGCTATTCCATAACCGGAGGGACGGCCTCAACATGCCAACCATGCACCAACACGCAGCGGCTGCTGATTACCGGTCTCAATCTAGCTCCGGTGGTACGCAGTACCTGCCCCCATTATTACGTCACGGCCATCCTCCATACATCTCTTCGCATCGGCCGCACAGTGAAAGTGATACACCCGGGCTGTGGCGAGCCACTGGCCAGTCTCCAGATCGAACCCTAGATGATGAAGAGCAAACCTTCAATCGGCACGGCCAAAGCCGCCCTCCCAGTTCCGAAGGCTGCAGCGCTAGTGGACCGACACAAGCGAAGTATGAGTGTACTTACTGCGGGAAAGGGTTCAACCGCCCTAGCAGCCTTAAGGTTTGTCTTAAACACATGGCTAAGAATCGTCCTTGCTTGAATGGCGTTGATTTATAGATCCACCTGAACAGCCATACGGGCGAAAAACGTAAGTGTGTTACGATTGGAAAAATCACATTCGTCTTAGATTTCCGTAGCTTTTGTCTGCCCTGTGGAGAACTGCGGCCGTGGTTTTAGTGTTCTATCCAATATGCGACGGCATGCGCGTGTTCATACGCAAAACTCGTTTGAGGGACCCTGAGCCAATGGCGAAAGGCCACCTCAAGGCTCTCGTACTCCTATGATAAGGCCGATTTATTGCGTAGACTAGCGCTCCACTTATACGCGGCAAGTGCATCAACGACGTGCTGTTTTGATTGGGAACAGCATCACATCAGGGCGAACAGTAGATCACAGAAAACAGCAAGGCTCCCCCAACCGAAGGCGGCAGGTGGCTCCGCCCAGAGACGACCCATCATCGCAAAAATTCTTTTCCTAGTGTAATCCTAGTCCGCTCTCTGTGTACTCTTATCCAGCATTGTGTTCCACTACCTAGATCGCTTGTCTGTGTTTTGCATATTTATTATAGAACAGCACCTCCCGAGCGTCCCTGACGTTACTGAACTGCACGTTATTCTTTTCACGATTCTTACTATATCGATAATTGGTGGACTCCGAAATGCAGTAAGCAGAGAAGGTTGTCCCTTTGCCTCGTTGAGAACGCGCTGGCAGCCCTGATACCGCCGGATGTTTTAAGCTTGGCGTGTGCTACTCACTCTATCACCGAGTCAGAGAAATTACCGATTTGTTCACTCGAGACTTGCTCTAAGTTCAAGGTAACAGTACTGGCGAAGCATTCCAAGAATAAGAATACAAAAAAGTGGAATCCAACGACTGCCTCCCCTCTGAGACCAAGGAAGCCGTGCTCATGTATGCTCAGGGTATAGCACACGGTAATCATATTACATAGAGATCGCCCGGCCTTTCAGGATATCTCGTTCCACACGCACAGCTGAACGTCCTCTTATAGTGTCCGGCTTTCCATAAGTATCTGGCAAGGGATTAAACGCTTTGTCTGCGCGCAAATGTGTGATCGCCCTAGGGCTCTTATGTGTAAAACCTGCGAATGCATATGCCTTGCGAACATTTAATATTTCCTCGCCGTGGGTTCTGTTCCGAAGGATAGGATCTCGCGTAGCATCAGCAGGAACGCCGTTCGCGGGTGCCAGTGGCTGAAACATCACGTTTCGCAACAGATCGGACTGTGCACAAGGATCGAAGACCCACCTCGGGTGGAATGTCGGAGTCAAAATGTCTTGTGTCTTCAGGACTGTGAAGCTCAGGACGGTAGGGTGCAGGATATCGGCGAATGTTGATCCAATCAATGTCTCTGAACCAGGGATGGGCCTTGTGAAACGAATCAGTTCGTTTTCAGCCTTTGAGTGGAGCTGCTGACCTTGATGAATCCTGCTCCGTCAACATTCTTTGATGTGATACCGTATGGGATAAAGCCACTTCGCCTGGCCTGTACAACAAGAGCCTCCGGTCTGTTGATTGACGATGATGCTTGGGATCCGAGGCGGTCTTCAGGTTCACATAATAATTGTTGCATTAAGTTTGTGCCTTCGTGGGAGACACGGGGACGTAGCGGAAATTTCAGCGATTGTTTCCAGTTCAAAATTTTCTGCCGAGTTACGTGTCTCTGCGCAGTCCATGATGTCAATGATGTCATTGCTATTGCCATAAAGCATTACCGAACTGCTGACGAAAGGGGGGTAACTACAAAGGTTGAGTTTGTTCAGTCATTGACAGCTAGAGATGGTACAGACCCGTATAGGCATTCAAACATGATAACGCCCAAACTCCACCAATCGCAGGAATACGAGTATCCATTCCCCCGGATTACTTCAGGCGACACTTAAATAGCTCGACAAGTCAGTATTTCACGTAATCATGATGAATCTCACTGTAAGAGTTTGTTCCACATCTTGTAATGGTGAGTATTATCCTCTGCTATAACCCGGTGACTTACACTGAGTACGCTAGCTAAGAGTGATGTGAATCAGACTTGGATCGAACGTTTGCAAGATAGAAGGATAAACCTTTCTTCTGTTTTTTTCTCGCCAAGTAAAGATGCCGTCTTGACCGTTGCCGTCTCCCATCAGTGCTTCAATCTCCTTCCGCTTTAGGCGCTTCGTTTTCCTTCCATCTGTCATGCCGTTGCCGTCCTCCAAATCAATGCCGTGCTTGTGAAGGAGTTGTAAACGCTGCTGCTCGTAATCTACAAGAATTCGATCAATGTGTCACGTGCGTGACGTGCTAACCCACATGAAGTATCATGAGCCCAGTGAAGGTCAGTTCTGTGAGAGAAACGTAAGGCACATTTATCGTTATCTCATTTATCACATTACATACGCCAAACCAAAGTCGCTAAGTTTGATATGTCCTTCCGGGTCAAAAAGGAAGTTCTAAGTATCCCAGGCAACGCTTAGAATGACAAAGGAATAGTAACGTACATATACTCACGTCAGGCTTAATATCCCTATGAATAAAACCATGTTTATGGCAAGATTCAATGGCTAATACCATCTATGCCATAAACTTGAGTTTCTGATGGGCCAGAACATTACATGATTCCTACCTCGGCCACGTAGAAACGCGTAAAGTCCTCGTCGAAGACATCTTTCTCGATGAGGAGATTGAGTAAGTCTCCACCACCCATGTATTCAAGAACCTAGATTAATTGATAGTGGAAATGAAATCGATAGTGTGTCAGATATCCCACACAAAGATATGTTGCTGCTGACCAGATACAAGTGATCGCGATCTTGAAAACTATAGTACAGTTTAACAATCCAATCAGCTCTATTGGGCACGCTAGACATTGACGCTGCTTTCAGTATGTCACGCTCTGCACGTACATGGCCTTCTTGGCCTTTACGTAGCATATCTGCTTTCCGCAGCTGATAACTCGCGTCAGCTGCTAATCTTCATTGATCATTGATCTTTACCTGCTTCATGGCGAACAGGTCGCCGGTAGACTTTTCCTTTACAAGGGAAACAACACCAAATGCACCTACATAGACATGTAGTTAATTCGGCCATATTCAAAATTCGCAGGTGGACAGACCGTGTCCGATAGTCTTCAGCTTTACAAATGCATTGACATTAACTTTTTTCCTGCGCTCCCGTAGATAATCAGATTCATTCTGTCGCCAACGAGCCCGCAGGAACTCTTTCTGTTCATTTTTCAAATTCATTTCTATCATATCTTTTTCCATAGCTGATCGCCTCTGTTCTCGAGATGGAGGTTGCCGAAGGATGGCGAAATACAAATTCTCGAAATAGATCCGGGCTGCGACAGCTTTCTCGAGGGTCGCCAATGAAGGCACGATTGGCTTGGGAGAATGCGGTAATACAGTTTGCGCATCTGCCGATCCGTTCTCTTGATCTTCCAAATGTGGCTTCAATGCCTTCCCCAACTGAATATGGGTTGCGGGTACAGGTAATCCTTCCGGAATGGTAGGACCGATATAAACATTTTCTTTGGCAGCCGTCGTGAGAGTAGACGAAGACGTGGTACTCATACCGTTGACAACATGGAGTTCCCCGACTCCATTGAAATCAGTCTTACTGCTTGGAGATGGCCGCAAAGCATTTACGATTTCATTGATGGCTCTGGCTTGATTCATTATCCGGATACGTTGCTTGATAGGATCTGCCCATTCAGGGTCTTGTCGCTCGTGAGCTGTGTGGTTATGAAGAATAGCGAGAATATTCGGACCTCCAAGCTTCCCCATCCCGTCTGGACCCCAGCGAGTGAGAAGCGCTTCCAATTGATCGGCATCAGAGGCGTGTACCAAATGGCTGAGAGACCGTGTGAAGTGGGAATCATTCGAAATTCCGAGCGGAAACCTACACAAAACCGGATGGCTTCGAAACCATGTCTTTGCTTACCCTACGTCCCTTTCGGGCAGTGGGTCTAGTGTGTGAGATTACAGGAGCTATATTCTCATAGCGAGGACCAGCTAAACCTGGTTGTTGTGCTGGTTGATATGGCTTCCATGAGAAACGGGAAGGTAAAGGAGTAGGTATCATTGCCAGGAGATCGTAAAATCCATTATGAAGAAGAGTCCCAGAAGGGACGGTCATAGCAGGTTGCTCGTCGCGGGGGTCAGGCACATTAAGGGGAGTAGATAAGTTCTCAAAAAGATCAAGATGTCTTTGACTCGGCGGCGGCCTCGCGCCCATGGGGGATCTTGGGGGCGGAGGGAGGGGACGGTGCATGGGTGAGGGGACGATACTAACATAGACAATTAAGGAAATGCTGATAAACGCTGCAGCGCCGCCATCATCAGACGCGTGTTTATATAACACGTAGTGCTTCCTGTACGTACATCGTGTACCTCATGGTCCTTATCGTGATCATCTCATTCAAATTCGATTCAGGAAAGACATGCGAAGCATGTCAATCATCGCCTATGTCATCCGAGTCAGCTAATGCCGACGTTTCGAATCAGTTCTTCCCTAAAATGCCCAAACAACCGATCGCTTTGGGCCAGGGTCTAAACCCTAGAATCTCTAAACCGCGACTCCTTAACGCGTTGTCAATGCGCTCGAATGGACAGTACGTACATCTAGGTCATACTCACTATTCATAGAAGAGTCCGGTGGGAATCGATCCTTTCGAATAATTAGTTGGGCCCTGTTGACACGAGGCACTTAATCTGGATCCTCACTCATTAAAAACAACGCTAAGTCCGCGTGGCGAAGGCCACTGATATTGTTTTTCTCTCTATTTCCTCTCATTTCCTCTGGAATTGGGCTTGTCAGTAATTATCGAGCCGGTGGAAGAGTGCCAACAGGGTCCCGAGGCGGCTTGTAAGTTTCTCTGCTGCCGGTGACAACTTGCCAACTTTGTTTACCTGTAACCACCTGTGCGCGCAGACCTTGACACTCGACAGCTTCACACAGCCCACCTACAGCACCTAACTTGTCTCGCGCGACTCTGCATTGCTCGCGGTGATTCATAATAGCATCAACAGCCCTTGCTTATTCGGTATTCCTTCCTCGTGCACTGCCCGTGTATGCCTGTCGCCTCGTCTCAAGTTAACTTCTGCGTATTCACGATTTACTGACTCTTCTACCTCGTGTTTGTCCATACTTATATTGCAAGCCCGCTCCCCCCATTTGTGCCAAAATTAATATTCCTTCCTTCTTCTTCGCTCTTCTAATAACTATCTGCCTTTCACTAATATGTCGACGGGCTCGAGGGACAACCGCGTTATTGCTAGCATAGGAAAACGTAGAACTCCCCCTGGGGATGTACAGAGTAGTGTTTTTTTCACGGGACAGGGTGGGCGAACTGTGCTGCCTCCTCTTTCTTCAGCTTTTCCAACCTCACGTTTTCCAGGTCTGTTATTCTCATGTGTTGTCCGTTTGCAACGCACTCAATATGCCATTCGTATATAGTGCCCGCCACATATACTACACCGTATACCCAACCTAGGTCGTCTCCAGGAAGGTACGACCTTAACCCTCAAGCATTCTACGGATCGTGGCCGTCCGGAAATACGTGTATGTCCTTTTACATTATTCCCTCAATGGTAGCTGCATTAAAATAATTTTAATATAGCGCCTCCACTTTCGGCTGCATACGCTAATTACGACACCACTGACCGCTATTCCACGTTGTCCAACTATACAACAACGGCCTACCCCTCTCGGACGTCGTCTCCCGTAGGTGCCAGCCCTGATAGCCCTGGAGAGTCTCGAAGACTGCCCCCTATCCCGCAACAAACGAATATTGAACGATGGCCACAGACCGCCTATATCCCGACGTCCTCCAATTATCAGACTGGCGCCCGTCCTTCGTCGGCAAATTATTATCAAAGCTATACCGTTAACAATCCGACTTCCCCATATTCTTATACTATTTCTCCACATGAACATGGCCCCCAACATACGCTGGCAACCCTATCCTCGAGTTCACCTACCGCGGTCTATGGCGAAATAGATTCTCAACGATCAGAGCCACCCCCTGTCTCTTCTTATAACAGAAGTCCAAATAATGTCGTACAGTCGAGTTTAGCAGTTGCTCCTCCCCCGCACCCACACCAACAAAGTACCACAACTGAAGAACCTGCTATTAAGAAAAAACGTAAGCGTGCTGACGCCAACCAGCTCAAGGTCTTGAACGAGACCTACGCCAGAACTGCCTTCCCGTCCACAGAAGAGCGGTTGGCTTTGGCCAAGGCCCTGGATATGTCCCCCAGGAGTGTCCAAATTTGGTGAGACAATTGGTCTTGCTGAGCTTACGGCATTGACTAGAAGAAATACAGGTTCCAGAATAAAAGGCAGTCTATGCGACAGACTAACCGCCAGTCTTCGTCTGCCAGCTCTACTACTCATCACTCATTCACTGTCAGCTCGCAAGGAGAATCTTTCATGAATGACATGGGTAACTCATCTTCAGCCTACGATAGCGGCGCGGTGACCATGACAGATGTACCATATCTGACAGCCGCGCCTCAAGACACTTCCCGTGCCCATAACCCACGTGTCTCTTCTGCACAGCAGCGTGCTCGAGGTCCAGACGGTACTGAATCCCGAGAATGGTCCCGCGGTTACTGAATCAGCTCTTTATTGCTTTGGAAGCACGACTGCCTAGTTACACCCGCGTCTCTTAACTCATAAGTTTGCTTTCTTATTATTAAACACGTAGATTCGTGCAATGACTGCCTAAGTTACCTTGTCGTTCATTAATTTCTCATTAATGTATCCACGGTCAGGCTCTATCTAACTTGCCGCTCTATTTGTTGCTTTGATTCTGTCAATTGTTATGTACTTTATGTAATTATCAAATCTGCTTCACTATACGCAATCCAGTTTATCACACGGATGTGGATACTGTCTCTCGTATCTTTGTCTCACACCAGCCGCATTATCCACTTACTCCATGCAGAACGGTAAACACGAGATACAAGATGACCTAAGGATTCATTAATTCGTGATCATAACAAAGTCGATTTATACTTCAGGCATTGCTCGATAAATACAAGGCACCATCCTTTGGAGATTTAGTACTACCGGACAATAATAAAACACGCTGTATGGAGCCAGATCTTCCCATGATGAATCTGCCCAGAATTAAGTCGCTTGCTGTGGTCATCTCACGCTTGGTGAATCGCCGTCGGGCTAATGTTCGCCGAACTAGGCGACAATTACCACTGGGTGCAGAACTTACCGATGGCACTGAAATAATGACCGTACTCCATCTGTGAGCTCACCTACTTCAGTTACGAGGGCCAATACGAAGGACACTAGATGAAGAAAGTGCATCCCAGCCGCCAGTAAATGTGGCAGGTGGCTATTCAGGGACAGCAAATGTTCCGAATTCGCCGTACATATCCGGGAATTGAACTTCACCGTACAAGCCCAGGAATAGGGACAAGATCATTGCTAGAAGGTTGTCCGGTTCTTGTCCCCGTAACATCAATCTGCCAGATTCTGGGTCATTACGAGACTAGGGACACATGATACGGAAAAACCCACGAGTAGCTAAGATAAATTTGCGGCGAACTCGAATTGAGGTAGACGGTAGTGCCACACTGCATCAAACAATATCAGGAAGCCACTCCGCCGATGCGATAGTAGGGTTACTAATGCTCGTATCTTGCTAAAATTACCTGCCAGGTATTTCGACAGGGTAATGGGAACACGTATTGGAATCTGACTCACGTATTGGCCAGGAGCCACCTGAGTTAGGACGGACAAAGTTTCCGAAAAATCACGTACAAAAAAACTGTCCAGGTGTTCAAGATGCCACTAACCATCGCCGCCTACTCATCCCTAGTTGATCATGCATTCATTTTTCGAGATGAGGTCGCCGCCAGCGGCGTCTATTTTAAATCATCCCGCACTGCTGGCCACAAAGTCCGCATAGTCTCCATTACAAGAAACCATATATGTGAAAACCGGTCACTGATGGCGGTCTGTGGGAAAAAGTCTTATCTTTAAGAACGGTTCGGGCAGGACTAAAAATGCTAGTCACTGGAAGAAATATCAAGGCAAGCTCCGCATCGACTAGGACGCTAGCTTACACAGCTGCATTGAAGTCTCATCTGGGAACCCGCTGATATCTCGGCAAGAGCTGCCATCCGTTACCTTCTGTCGTGGCTATGTACAAGCTAGATCAGGGCCATTGGCCGTGATCACAACATTTCATTCAACAACAGCAACTTCAAGTTAGTCTCAAGTTCATTTCCATTACAAAGTTATCGTCCCTGGTTAGCGTCCTAACTGGGTCTAGGCTGGGGCACTCTTTAGCAGGTGGAATGGATGTGTATCACCACAGACATTACGAGTGATCAACGGAAGGGTGGGGAAAGAAAATGCGGATGTAGAGCGCATTGTTTTTGTGATAGTAGAAATAACTCGGACATGCGATATGATTACGGGAAGTTCTTTAGAACCCTCGGGACTGGTGGATGTAAAACGGCAGCTGAAATGAGGGGACTCTGTCCTCGTCGGGTACGCATGCCTTCGTGTAATTAGGATACTCCTTGCAAGCTAATGGTCGTACTATGCATGCTCTAAGGTTTGCTGTGACCATCGCATGTGTTGGGGTGCTTGACAATCTGTGGATTAACGTTCAATTAGCAGTCACATGACCTTGTTATGGGATCAAAGGCTTACCTAAGCTAAGTTTGGCGCCGAGTGATACAACAGGAACTCTGTGTTACTGTCATGTCAATAACGAAGGTCCAAGATCTCAGCAAAAATATTGTATATAATTTACGCTGGAGAGATGCTTTTAACCAGCGTGTTGTTTGTCATTTTTTCAGCTTACTTTTTACCCCGTTGCAGTGTACACTGTGGTATGTCGTCAGTGCTGGGGAAAGAGGCAGCTGATTCATTTCTTTTCACAGTCCACTCACATGAGGAACGTTATTGCTGGCGTGATAGTTGCGACTCTTGTTGGAGGCTTTACCGGGATCATTGTATCTGGCTTCGTCTGGGCTTTGCATCGCCGTCGCCGTCGCGAAATCGCGGATCTTACTTGTATTAACACATCGGAGGCGATGGTCAAATCCTCTTCCAGCTGGTTGAATGCGAGTTCGCCATCAATTGTGTCACCACAAGAGTCTCTTCCCATTAAGCACAAGAGACAGATCAGCGAGCCGATATTGTTGAAAGATTTTGAGGGAAAGGGAGTCTCACTCCCACCTCACATCGCGGAAATGCTCAACGTGCATTCAAAACTATCCCGCCCGGAATTGCCACCCTTGTCATTCAGTCCTGACACTTCTCTCCGGCAACTTCCATATGGGCCCGAGTTGGACAAGACTGACAATCAAAATACCTCCCGAGTCCCGATGCTACTGCGTCAACCAAGGAGGAAATTGGTTAACAACCCACACCAGGGCCTTGAGTCCGTCTATTCTACCGTGTCTGCCGAATCCATGTATTCAGAAGCTTCAGCGCCATCACATGTGCACCACATGTTTTCTACGGCAACTTCGGATGTCCTTCCTTCATCGTCGCTCACACCCTTAATTTCTAAGGAAGGAGATATTGAATTGATTTCGATGCGGAAGACCAAAAACCGGGGTTCCTCTTATTGGACTCTGGACCCCTCTTCTGTTACAATTGTCAGCTCTTCGATAGGTGAATTTAATAAGGTCCGTGGCTCCATATACAATTGATCGTCCATTTTCCTGAGAATTTTTAGGCGACTACCCCGTTTATCGATGATTTATATTTTTCGCCTCCTGGTCTCCCGGTTCATAGTCGTGCGAGCATCGAATTACCCTACCGACCCATTCCCGACGATCCACTTCGCTCAGAAACTCTGTCTTCTCGCACGCCGGCTGTGCCACCTCGATCACCTTTTCGTAGTAAACCTGTCCCTAATCTATTAAGATAAATCCTATACAAAATTTATTTATATATCCTGCGGAATATCGCTTCGCTAACCATGACAATTGAATGGACATCCAGCCTTCAATCGTCTTTAGGATAGTCCACCTTATCATAGAGACGTAAAGTCTCGTTCCAGTCCCTTTTTCTTCTTCGTTTAATTGAGAAGTATTGCGTACCACTCTCCCAATGTCCTCTTACACGTCCCTTTTCTCTTCCACCGGCAGCCGTAAAGTATTTCTCGGGATCTTTTGGTAGGCCCAGAGTTTCGGTCGCCAGCTTCATGACCCGACTATGAAGTCCTTGTCGTCTTTCGTGCGCAGTTTTCAAAGCCATTTTTCCTACATATAGAAGACGAAGGAGCGACGTAAAGGCCCTAAATGATGAGACCGCATCTTCAAACCACCTTAGGGTGATCCACATAAGGGCAGGAATAGATATCGCTCCGGTGAGAGCAACACTATATTCCCAAGCGATTGCAGTAGTCGAGAGCCAAACGCACAACCCTGACACAAGACCGTATGTTAGCTTGTACTGGGCGATCTCGTCGTAAGTGTCGAATATTGGCCCTGTCTTGGTGAAATTGTGCACAGCTATAAATGTAGTAATGAATATGGGTAACCATAATATAAGGCCTGGAAGGGATATGGTAAAAAGCACAAGGGACCAGATAAATCGAATGAAAAGCCGGAGAATAATTGTTCGCCTTGTTAAGGGTCGCCTGATACGGTCATCTTTGATTCCCCACTGAGCCAACTGATCTTGATAGATCTATTGCGAAACATGAAAATGAAACTTTACAGCAAGGTAATAGGCAAACCTTCAGGTCATCGCGTAACTGGGCAATTTCCTGGCGTACCTGAGCAACATCGTCAAACTCCACTATCCCAGAGACACAGGTATTGGTTCCAATTGTTTTGAACGTTTCAAGAAAAGCTCGAATCACACGGACATGATCGCCCAAAGTCATATAAGTCCCAAGGGGAACATAAATGCGCGCCGCCAGTTTGGCTGTACGGACAAGGTCCCAAGTTGGAGAGTCGATGGTACCAGAGCTGATGATTTGATGCATCTGCGAAGTCAGTGTCCGAATGTTGCTGAACTCGACAGGTTCTAATAACTCGGGATGATCCTGATTAACATTATTTAGAGCATAATGTCAATTACAGGTTATGACTCGTACTTTCGGTCTGAAAGTCATAGGAGGATGGAATGTCACCAGGACATCTGAACGGAAATGTTGTCTATGCCTGCCACACCAAAACGGTTATTGGTAAGGAGAATAGCACGTTCAACAAGACGCCAGTACATGTAAGTTATGGAGCAATTTAGAATGGAGATTTCAAATTCCTGGTTGTCCCTATTTCTTGACAATACATCCGCTACCAAGCGTGCTACTGAACAATTTTTCAAAAAAGAGAGAGATCGGATCGATTAAACGCTTACCTCCTGTTTTCAAAGGCGCAATTGTCGGGTGGTATCTGCTGAGACCTTCCGGAAAGAGACAAATAGCATCTCCCATTTCGAGTACCTGCAGTTTCGATTAGTAGGTAGCATTTACGATGTCAAAGTTGATGCACCTCCATCAGTTTCTTCATAACATCTGTGTTGTCGACGTTGTCAATGGTACCTTCATCAAAGTCCTTCCTCCGCTTGATCGGAACCGTTCCAGCAGATTCTATGAGCCGACTGGTGAATGTCTTACGACCAAATTGCGTAGACTTGGCTGTCAAACGCAACATATTGCGCCTCTAGTGTGACGGAATTAAGGTTAATATAACATCCGTAGTAGGTAATCCCATACCTTGGAAGGTATGGAGGAAACCAGGAGCCTACGGCAAATTTAGTAGAAAATCGGTGGGTTAAGGTCATAGACTCACAGCGCATCGGTCAGAGAGTTGCTATGATTCGCACACACGATACTGGTCCAAAGTTAGCTTTGAAGGGGAATATGTGAGCGGCACCATACCATGGTTTGCCCGTTTCCGGTATTAAATGTGGGTTTTCTACAACAATATTTCCATAGAAAATCTTCAGGACGAATTTAAACAGAAGTCTGAGAGCAAATTAAGCACTGGGGATGTTGGGCACGATATCCGAGGCCTACCGTATGAATATGTATGTCCAGGGCGCCGGGGAGCCCGTCAGCATGTCCAGCTGGCAATCGTGTTCCGAGGCGAAACATTGTGTGGGACGCCGCGCCCGGGCACATGCTGACTAAGCGGAAGTTTGATATCAGAAAAGATAGCAGCATCGTCAAGCGCATATACATGGAAGAAAGCCTGTCTAAAATACGACCGCATGCTTCCTCGTCTCTGCCGCACCAGAAACGGCCGGCAACCCTGTTGGTCGCGCTCGAGTCAACCTTCAAGGAGCAAAGCGCAGAACCATCGCCAACCGCATACTTTGCCGCTCTTTTAACTTCCCTAGACGGCACCATCCAGAAGAGCGGTGTTAACCTCGAGGAGGGAGGCATACTTCCTGCTGAGTTGTACCTGTTGGCACTGGTGCTGCCTTTTGTTCCTGCCCCAGTCATCCGAACACACCTAAATACGTTGCTATCCCTCACAAGCCCGTTGTTTCCTGCTCTATCTACGCACGCCCCTCCATTGCGATCGCAACTATCGATATATCAAACTATTTTTAAAACTCTGGACAGATCTCAGCTCGATTCACAGGGAATACGACAGTCGTTTACATCAATACTACAGTTATGCATGGACCCACGACCAAAAGTTCGCAAAAAAGCAGCGGACGTCGTACGAGACGTGCTTGCTGCGCCACCTGCTCCGCTTTCGCGTCACCCCTATGCAGAACGAGTTGCGGACTGGGTCAAACGCATACTCACTGAAGTAAATGCTGGCCCATTTTCAAAAGCGAGGCATGGCAAGTCCTCCGAAGGCTTTAGTCCAGACACGGCAATTCACGTCCTTGCTTTTCTACGTCCTGTTATCCCTAACCTCCCCGTAACCGTGAGTGGAACGGAACAGATGCAAGTTGTTGATGTCTAACTGCCATTACTTAGTCCCTACCTACTGTTACGACACTGCTCCTATCCCTCCCACGTCTTGGCAATCCGTACTTATCCCATTCCGCTTATTCTATCTTATCAGATCTTTTTACGCTGGCTGCTACCGATACGTCAAGTGATGTTAACAATCAGATCCCGGATGTATTAAATGTTATTCTTGCAACACCTCCATCCAAATCAGATACAACCCTGTCACCTGTCTGGGTGCAAGTCCTCGGTGATTCAATGTTAGCGTATAACAGCGCAAGTCCTGAACCATGTTCAGAGGAATTAGGCAAAGTATGGAAAGTCGTTTGGGGCTATCTTGATTCAAATGATGCGCCAACGCGTAAAGCCACTTGCAAATCTATCGACTGCCTATGTCGATGTTTTACGCCATCCATGATCACTTCTGCCACTGCCGAGGAGCAAGGTAAATCCACACTTCGGAAGCTTATTTTCCAGGCGGAAAAAGCTCTTGATTCGTTAACCTACGCTCGGGCCATACCTGAAGTACTGGCGATCGTATCTAGTATGACCACAAATTTATCTTATAGGCCCGGAGGTCGTGGGAGCGCGACTGCGGCTGAATCCTTGCTCCTGCACTTGATAGTAAAAGTTGGCGTAATGCGAACTTCCAAAGGATTTGAACATAAGGAAAAAGCTGATGCAACCGTGGCTACGGCTATGCGGGTGCTAGGGCCAGAGGTACTCCTCAGGGCTCTACCCCTTAATCTAGAACCCGCTGATCGGTAAGTAGGCCCCCTCCCCATCTCTATTTGTGACTACTAAGTCAATCAGGCTGGCTGGGCGGGAACCTAGAGCCTTTCTTCTACCCCTCCTTACGCAACCACATCCTTCTCCCCTCAGTCATTTCATTTCATACTTCGTCCCTCTAAGCGAACGAATGTTTGATCTGCAACAGAAAGCTGAGATGGAAGGAAGACAGTCTGAGGCTAAAGTTTGGAGTGTGCTAGTCGCACAGGTATGGGCGGGCTTCGCGGGGTACTGTTCAACACCTCCGGACTTACGGCAGGTATTTGTTCACCTTCCCTTATCAAACCCCAGCTGAACCCCGATATAGTCACTCACGCCGGCATTTTCGCAACTTATCTCACAGCTTTTGTACACTCAAACTGAACTTCGACCAGCTGTACTGAAGGCACTCAAGGTTGTGGTTGAATCTAACATGGCCCAGGCGTCGCCCAGTGACGAAGGAGATGCATTACCTGATTCGTCCTCTAAAATACCTCCACAAGAGGCGGCCAGTAACCTTGACTTCTTGCGTATGCAAGCCGAAAGCTGGTTAGCAGTCTTTTTCAACGTCTTTAGCAGTGTGAACAGGGACTCTCGGGGTATGGTGGGTGATGTGATCACTGTTTGGGCATCCATTACAGGGCAAAAAGTAGGTCTAGTCACCTCATTAGGCTCTAGTACTATTGACAGTAATCTAGGAATTAACCAGAGCATACCAAAAAGTGGTCAATCTGTTTAAAACGAATTTGGCGAATCCGAGCAGTCAAGGAAGCGTAAAATCAGGAAGTATGGCTTCGATGACGCAAGACATCCTCATCTTACTTTTACCATACTTGTCTTCGGACGACGACAATGCTCTCTTCCAGCTTTGCCTGTCGGAAGAAGTGCTCTTGTCAAAGGATAACGGCGTTCAGAAGCGCGGCTACAAAATTCTTGCGAAACTCGTTGAAAGCGGAAAGGTGCATGTCAATGGCGTTGAGACACTCTTCAAGCGACTTGATGAACTTTTGGAGGGGGTCTCGCAAGCTGCAAAGAAGGTAATGTAGCATAGTCTATGCGGGGTGATATATTACTGAAGCCGTGAATCGTAGGACCGTTTCAACTTGATTACTATTCTAATTCCTATTACCCCTTCGGATTCATTACACATTATACCTTCTCTTATTCCGGAAGCAGTATTGGGTACGAAAGAACCATCAGAGAAGGCACGGACAGCTGCGTTTGACCTTATTGTGGCAATGGGTAAGAAGATGGGCGAGGGAGGTATCGTCAAGAGGAGCCTAGTGGATGGGATGGATGAAGTTGCCCCTGGAGCTGCAGATGGTCCGTCTCAGCCCTTTCTCTAAGCTGGACCATAGGATTAATCTGCATTTGAAGTGGCGGCCAGCATTGAAGAATTCATGACAATGATGGCCGGTGGATTGGCGGGTGCGAGTCCCCATATGATAAGCGCAACTGTGACCGCCATTTCACGACTCGTCTTCGAGTTTAAAGGTTGTATTCTTTGCCACGTCAGTTAGATATTCTATTGACTGATCCTGGTGAAGATCAACTATCCCAGACAATGCATGGTGAAATTCTGTCAACAATGCTCGTTTTTCTTTCCTCTACCAACAGGGAGATTGTGAAGTCTGTCCTTGGCTTTACAAAGCTCATCATCCATACTCTTCCTGTTAATTTCATACGACCCCGTCTAAAAGAATTAGTTCCAGCGCTGCTTAACTGGTCCCACGACCATAAAAACCACTTCAAGATGAAAGTGCGACATATTTTCGAGCGTATGATGAGACGCTTCAGATATGAGGAAATTCACGAATATGCAGGCAACAGCGAGGCGGCTAAGGTTATCTTGAATATCAAGAAACGTAAAGAACGGGCGAGACGCAAGAAAGCTGCGACCGAGGAGGACGCAGAAGAGGTTGGTCACCTTCAGCTTATGGGAATTGATTGTCTTATTCGTACTGCAGGAACCGTCTGTTAGGCCAACTGGCGATGCGTTTGAGGATGTGCTATATGGAAGTGAGAGTGAGAGTGAGGAAGACAGTGACGACGAATTGGGTGACCGTGCAGACGCTCCCAAGAAGGCTACCGACTATGGAGCCCGTATACGTGTTGATGACGACGAGCCAATGGACTTGCTATCAGGAGCAGCTTCGCGCGTCACGAGTGAGTAGTCGCATAAGACGCGTGGTTCGACTAACTAGTTCTATGCAGATCTAACATCAAGCCGGCGGCGTAAGCCTGGTCATGATGCTCTGCACTTCAAAACGGACGAAGAGACGGGGAAAATGTACATTGATGAGTCGGAAGAAGAGGAGAAAGGGAGGGAGGGAGAAGGAAGTGTGGCAGGGAATGCCTATCGTGAAAGCATCACGTCTGTGGATGGGTTTACACGTGGCAGAAATGGACGTATCAAGTTTAACAAGGATACGAAAAAACGTCGGAGGGACGAGGAGCTAGAGGAGGACGTTGAGATGGAGGATGGGACGAACCCAAAACCGAAAAGGGGTAAAAAGAAGGCCGAGGCTCCCAATCTTGGACATACCTTCAAGGCAAAGGTAAGTAGTAGAAAGACAGCGGTTGTACCTTCGTTGATATTCTGGGGTAGAAGGCTGGTGGGGACGTCAAAAAAAGCGGAGTAGAACCCTACGCATACCTCCGATTAAGGGACGCAGCAAAAAAGAAGGGGCGTGGGGCGAAAATTGGCATTGCCAGGAAATAATGATTACAGTTATATCATTACATTA
The DNA here is from genome assembly GCA_001691755.2 of Amanita polypyramis BW_CC. Classification (NCBI taxonomy): domain Eukaryota; kingdom Fungi; phylum Basidiomycota; class Agaricomycetes; order Agaricales; family Amanitaceae; genus Amanita; species Amanita polypyramis. The sequence goes on along the minus strand of JNHY02000029.1, from coordinate 1,537 downwards.
CGTTTTCCGGTCGCACTCATCCGTATAACGTCTGTTCATGTGGTGTACCAAATAATCCCTGATTCCAGCTGCTTGGGTGCTTCCATTCCGGTACAGCAGAGTCGAAGTCAAGCACTTTTGCTGCGGCCATGGCTAAAAGCTGGGCATCTTCTCTGTTATCTCCCTCTAGGACGAACTGTAAGAGGGCTGCTGTTGGTATCGGCCAGGTTTCCGGGAGGGATGACATAAGGCGACGCGTAAGGCCTCCACCAGGAATGAACGGAATGTGAGTGGCGTCGTCACTAGTCTGGGGATGTTGAGAAACAGGGCATGTGTAATACGGAATAGGTAGGGAGTTTAGCTTCCGTAGCGGAGAAGTCGATAACGGGGGGCTTGGTGGTTGGATTTGGTATGTGGGGGTGCTTTAGGAGGTAATAAATCTGTCAACGACATTATTCAGAAGGTCGAACCCGCGTACAGCATTTGAGAATCCGTCCGGTTGGACACGTCGACGCCGGAGAGAAACAGAACAGCGCTTACGCCGGCACCTTTGACGTAATTGAGAAGTTCATTCACAAATTGCTGCTTGTGCGACTTGGGCCCAAAGGAGTTGTCAGCAGTAGAGCAGACTAAAAAGTAGCTCACCTTTAAAACGGGGGAACGCTGTTGAATAAGGGCCACATTGACACTATCACTGCTGTATACTAGAGCGGGTGATTACGATTTTATGCTGAGGATATTTGCCCAGGACTGTACGTACGTTCGAACGGCGTAGTGACGCCTGGCTCTCCGTCGTCTCTACCCCCTACAACGGGGATGAAGTAGTTTGAATCGAAAGTTGCGATACGTCTTAGGGACAATGATGCTATTAGGAGGTCGGCTGCCAGCTGTGAAACATTCGCGATGGAAACAACGGGCTATATGATACTTTCTTTGAGCAAACATTGTTGTCGAAAAGTGAAAGGGCTAACGATGATGAGAATCTTTCCCGTAATGCTTGCGTTGCGCTCGCGATGAGGGTATACGAATCCCATTTCTGTCAGGGTTACATAATATCATCCAGTAACTGGGTGTTGCAGGATCGCCTAGTTATCTAAAATCAGTCCGATAACGATATTTTACTGACTTAACTGCCTGATATTTTTGAGATCGGGGATATTTAAGAAGCCTAGGAAACGGTTAATTATGTGCTCTTGGGAAAGCCAGGACCGAAAAACTGCTAAAATATAGACATTTTGAGCTTATTCCATCTCGGTTATGTTCCATTTCCACATATCTCTCTGGTCCTTCATGGTACCCCTGCCTAGCATCCTTGGACAGTATTGGAACTAATTCTCCGATACCAAACATGAGAAAAGCATGGTGTAGAAGTAGTTCATTGGTGGACGGACGAATGCAAGATGCGCAAAGAGGATTATGAACAATATCCTTCAAAAGAAACAAGAGCACTATACTATAAAGCTATTTGTCAAGCTAAGAAAATTTATTTTGGAAAGAAAATTGACGAGATGTGCGAACAGAATAAACCTTGGGAAGGAGTTCTTTTTTTTTTTTTTTT
>JNHY02000280.1:0-16861 GCA_001691755.2 Amanita polypyramis BW_CC | reverse complement strand
AGGGTGTAATAGGGTTCTAGTCTCACTCCTGGAGGTTAGATACTCCATATGGTCCTACCCAGCTGCTACAAGGCAGACAATATAATCGAACAGTGCATAAGTAGCAAGTGGCCAGTGTACCTTTCCATCTGCATAGCCCATTCGATAATCCACTCCTTACACTTTATATATCAGATCTTGCTAATATTTCCAGCCACTAAATACTCCTAGGTCAGCCGACAGTTGGATAAGTGTAACTATATGTCTGCTCAATTTTTCTTCTTTAGTACTGATGCCGGCGCCGCCGATGTCCTGATAAGCGATACGGCTAAGTCTGTCCCAAGTCGTTTGACGATCAGAGATGGTATCACAATCCACAATCTGCATTACATGAGAGTTGTAAGGATCAGACATTCTAGATCCTCGCCGCGACGCACCCATTTGGAATAATCCAGTAAATAATCAAGTTTTCAAGGGTGTTGTGTCCCACTGCACAGTAGTTGCAGTAGTATTCTTGAGTCCAATACAAAACGGTCTTGGACAGCGTCATGACGGCAGAACTGAAGCCAATCAATGGCGCACCAGGCCATTCAGCGACGTGGGCAAGATATACGTATGCAAGATTCATCAATGTCTCTATGACGTTCAATAGAGCTAACGGTATTTACTCGCGTTAATAATAACAACCAGGTGATGGAAGGATAAGACGAACATTGGGCATTTGGGAATCCGTCTCCATCCTGCAGTGAGGGTAGGCCATATACCTGGTATTTGGTTAGATGTAATTCGACTTTATGAGCGCAAAGAATGTACTTACAAGATCGATCTGACGATTAAGTATTTCAGCAGATTAGTTGCGAAAGCATGGTGGCCGCTCACATCCTGGTATATTGAGTAGGGTTTCCATAACCAATGTAAGTCTCCGCCCTGTATAGCACTCTAGTCAAATGAACATGTCGTTGCGAGTCGTTCATACCCTCATGGAGCGAGGCCTAACAAAATGAAACCATGAGATAGATGGCCTTCGTGGGAGACGAATCCGTAGACAAACGTACCGCATGAAGCAGTATCCCACATCCCAGAAGATGACAGGTGCAGAGATGAGGAACCACAAGGATATCCAGGTATATGTCTTGACTGCCATCGTTGAGGCCTTGATGAGTGCCTTTGTTGTTGCCATATATGGTGGGTGCGAAGGTCGTATCCCTAACAATGAGCGTGCCTGAAACTGCAATACCAGGCCTAATGAGAACTCCATGCAATCGCGTGTTTCAATGTGTTTCAGCTCGGAATATCATTCACCATGAACATCAATCTAACGGGTCCACTTGGTTCTTAAAGCAACATGGCTTCATACACGTGTTATCTCTGATTCAAGTTGTCACGACGTTAATATATACATATGGTACCAGTCTTTATGCCTTGATCCCGCATTGGAATTTTAAAAACTGCAAAACGTAGGCCATCGATTCCCATTGTCCCCATTCAGTAACACAAAGATTATGCATTAACCTGTTGCAGCCGTGATGATTGTACTAACGACCAATAGTTATTATTACTACCCCTGAGCGACGCCACAATAGCGCTATTACGGTATGCAGCATAAATCACTTACTCGCGGATTTTCCTACCTTTAGTCTTTTCTTCTCATGTAATCCGAGCGACCGTGTGGTCCTAAAGCCTAAAAGGGTGCGGTGACAACGGGCATTGTACGACGCCGATTATCAGGACCGCCCCACCTTGCAATAGTGAACTGGACGACATCTACTGTGATCTGGTCGTGGCACTTTATCGTCCAGACAAAGGATAACAAAGCATCATTGCTAGAAATACTAAGGCTGATTACCCTCGAAACTTTGCAGCGTTGTAGACACCCAAACGAAGTAAACGCAAATGTGGTTCCTTGTCACTTAGGCTTATACCCCAAGCTGCTGTCGTAAAAGGGACCCTTTATAACTAATATATTCTGCAAGGGGGTAGCCTGTCAAGGTGAAACTGCTAACTGTTAGTCGACTAATGGCTCGACTCGAAGCTGTTACTTACCTGTTTGGATAACTGTCTCATCAGACGAAAGAAAATCTGATGGCCAATGAGAACCTTTTGCCCCGGGGCCACAGGGTGCATAAACACATTTCCTCGGATGGGTGTCTTCTACAATGCGTGATGAGACTCGCACCCAAGTTAACGTACTCAACAACCTGGGATCAAGCTCCTATCCATGCTACGTGTGCTGGCCGCCGTACTTGGATGATGACTGGGGCCTTGCTCACCGGAGACTGCTAATGACGTGCAGTTCTGAGGTCCAAAAATAGCATCGGTTACTTGAATTAGACAGTATGCCTCGCTGGCCTTATCAAAGTAGATAAAATTGAGCAACGAGTAAAGGGAGTCTACCTACCCAGTGTATGTCAAACTGACAAGCGGTACCGTGCCAGCAATTGGGGATTCAAACAAGCAATGCATTCGTGGCAAGGTCCAACTTCTACATACTCCTTTTGGGGGATGCCGGAATATGTTTGACACCTGGTCCCACGCTGGTGGTGCAGCTCTGAGCTGACTCCAGTGTGAATGGTCCAAGCGTCACTAGCTTATTTAACCCCAACAAGTGTCAGGAGATGAGGAATGAAGACAGATTGCTGGGGACAGGGGAGCAGGAGCTCGGCAGGTCAAGGCACTGTATTTGTGCTATTTTAGGTGGATCGACCGCTTAGCTACATAATGAATGGTTTTGTTTATAGTGTCCCTCATCGTTCCCCTTCTCATCCAAAGTCCTCCTAAGATGCAGCCCTTGTCTTACTATCTTGCTCTGCTCTGTATTTTGCTACCCACTTTGGCTGCTCCCCTTCCGGTATGATATCTATCGCTCTGGCTGCCTGCAGCATCCTCAAAGCAATCAACCTTTTCCCACCCAGATCAAGACGGGAGCAGAACACCACAAGCCCATATTGCCAAGGGACACTGGACAAATGGTGCGTGATAATTCAACATATACCAACGTCTTCACTCCTTGTTTTTATCTAAAAGGTGAACTGGAAACGTGCACCGTCATATGGTACGACCCCCGATTGGCATGGATATGCCGTCGAACCTACACCACCAACTTGGAAAACGTCATAGTCACGTATCTATATCGATTGTGGGCTGGAAACATCCTGCCTTCCCGGGGGCATCAGTTGTTGCATTCCTCACTCAAAGTTTTTCTGGAGTTTTTTCTGGGGCGATATTGCCAAATCATCAGTGGACATTTACCCAACCATTATACTATTTGCTCACTCTATACGCTCCTTTCTTTTCGTTTAGTCAATTTGTCGTTCGTTGTTTATGGACCAGCTATGTATATATCGAGGTGGTATTCTTGATTGCAAACGGTCGAGAATTGTATATTTAGCCCGCAATATAGGTTTGAGTGTGCTGTAATTTGATTGTAATCGGTTTCTTCGACTTGAAACTTGGTCATAGATAACCTGTGCGGCACTGCATACCCACTGCCGAGGTAAGCGCCAACAGGGCCCTATACGATGCAAAAATAGTGTCGAGTGCTGATGCACCGTGGCCTTCGACGAACTTGTCTAACGTTCTGTTGGATGCTCTGCCGCCTCCAACATGAAGAGTAGCTAGTCAATCTAGCCTACTTGATTACATTACAGTTAGTAGTATACTGTGTGGTGCATCTGGTAAGCATCTGGCAAGTGTGGGGGCCGTTCGTCGGCTAATTTTGTTCCTCATCAAAAATTGATTGATATGGAGTTTAAAAACTTGTTTCTTGTGAGGGTCTTTGTTCACCCAACCCCAAGACTTCCAGTACCTTTCAACCAGCTTTGTCCAGTACGGCTTAATATTGGGACTTTCTCGACGATACTGGTAGCATCAGCCCGGGTTGACTGCCGTCATGTCGCAGCTCCTCCCACCTTCATCTGTGAGTAGCTTGTTATTAATATTACTGGCTGTAGCGTGCTAACGATTTGGGCACAGGGCATTGACACACACTTCCCACACAGGGGATTTAGAGTCCCAGACCCGTGAGTACTTACCTGCTTCTGACCTCCTGGTCCTAGTTCCATTGCAAACTGACTTACCATGAACGAAAAATCTCCCAGGTTCGCTCCTAGGCAGAAGCCTGGGGCCTCCTTTGTAAATGCTATCCTAGCGACGGCTTTATTCCGCTGTTGGCATATCCTACTGCTAATTGCCGCGTGGTCGACTATGATAACTGTCTTGAACAGAGAAGGATACCACGCTCGCTTTCAATCGACTCTTTTGACTGTGTAAGTTCTTGCCATGACATGTTGTAAGGGTGGTAGGTTAAACAGCTATTAGCATTGGTACCGTCCTAGGTTTTGTGATATCTTATAGGACAACGTCATCCTTCGAAAGATACAATGAGGGGAGGCGCCTTTGGTCTCAAATGATCTTTGCCAGTCGAACGTTTGCTCGGACAGTGTGGTTCCACATCCATGGTAGAGCTCGTTAGAGTCGGTTGCGTTATGACCTGCTCACTCAATCTCAATGTCAGATCCGCCCCCAGCGGGAGGCGATACCGCGGAACAGATTAGAATGCGCGCATTGATCGAAAAGAAGACTGTACTCAACTTGCTGGAGGGCTATGCAGTTTCTGTTAAACACTATCTGAGAGGGGAGGATGGGATCTATTACCAGTGCGTTTACTTGCTTTCCATGTCGTGCGCCGCATCTGGACTTTGGACAATACAGAGATCTGTACTATCTCATCAAATTCTTACCTGGATACGCATTGCCTGCCGGGAGACCCTCCATCAATACCGAGTACTCTACGACTGGAGTTAGCATGCGACCCTATGAAAACAACGGTGAGATTGAGCAACCATTGGATATCCAATCGCCATCGCTGCTCCCAACGTCTCAATCACATCTTCATAACCGTTCCGGCACTGGTGCCTCAACAACCAAAACTTTACTTCCTCTACATACAGCTGCACCTACTTCTAGTGGTCGTTCATTAATGGGACAGGGCTCGGCAAAAACGTATCCTGACGAGCCTCACTCACCGCTTAAGGAGAGGGGAAACGTAGTGTTATCCAGGGAGGACGAACCTTACCTCCTACCAGCGTCCTTACCACCAAAATACCACTTGTTTGACTTCTTCCCTTTTTCATTGTTTATGCGACACCTGACCAAGAGGGGGGTGGAAGTGGGGGGCAAGAAGGCGGCAAGACTGCGGGCCAAGCTTCAATCATCTGTGTCCCACAATATCCCTTTAGAAATTTCGCTCTACTTGGTTAGTTCCACTTTTTTCCTGAAGTTCTAATCGTGTTCTGATTTAGTAGAGCTCCTACATCGGCGCGTTGCAAAAGCGTAAAACAATTGATGTTCCCACAACGAGTGAGCGGCGACTTGCTTTATTTTAATTTCAATAAATCATTGTGACGTTGTAAAGATACGTTACTGCAAGCTCTTAATCAACTCGTTGACAGCCTTACAGGCTTGGAAAGAATTCTCACTACTCCAATACCCTTTTCGTATGTATTCGATTCGCCAGAACATTCGGTAGAATGCTTATTCGAGCTTAATCAAGATACTCGGTACATTTGTGGCTTGTAACAGCCTTGTATTGTTGGGCACTGGTAAGAATAATCTAATCTTCATGCAAGGTTCGATCAACCTGATTGAGTATAACGTAGCCCTTCCAGCTGTGGACGACGCTTGGATGGATAACCATTCCAGCAACAATCGCTGCGGTATGTTTAGTTCTATGCAAGGTTCATGTGGTGTGGGACTTATAAATTATTCAATCATTAGAGCTTCATCTATTTCGGATTCCTGGTCGCAGGCGAAGAGATCGAAAGTACGTTACCACAGGTCGTACGTCCCAGAAACCCTTGATTCTGATTCTCCTTCGTAGATCCGTTTGGCTATGACAAGAACGACCTCGTGAGTGACTATGCACCGACACCTGGTTTGTGAACTGACATGAGTCCAGAATCTCGATCATTTTACTCATAGTATCATACGTGGGTGCCCTTTAAAAGTGGTCACACGAGCAAAGTTGACCCTGAGGCCTTAGGAAATGAATTGCGGGCGGTTACTTCTGCACCTCCGCCTGATCCGGCAAACTGGGCGTTCTCGCCAGAGAACGATGTCCTATTCACAAGCCATTATGAGATTGGTGAAAGGGTCACGCCAGAAGAGTGGATGAGACGGGATTATGGGACCATGTTAAGCGCGCTTACTGCAGATGAGCCGAAGACTATTAGCATTTGATCCGTGGTAGTAATATACATTTCGAGCAGTACTTGGTAGGTAGTCGAAAAGGGAATGTTGCCTCGAGTTCTAGTCCCCATATGGCTGTGGTCGTTGCGGTAGGGCTGATGACAGGTATCAAAAGAGATGACCGACGTTGACCGACGGTCTCAAGAGGCATTGTGTCCCACATTGTTGCGGAGCGTTTTAGTGTGATACGACAGCCTGGCGGGTACTGAGAACGCCGTGTCACTCGCACAACGCTACCGCAAGGCGCAAGAGTGATGGATTTCCTGTGATATTCCAAAATAACAGAACAGAACAGGGCAACATATACCATAAACGAAAGAAACTTCAGAAGCTTCATATGGAAGGCCGGCAACACGGGTGTGTTTCCAAAACAACAAGAACCGCCCAAATCCTTATGAGCTATCAACGTCAATGTCTATTATTGATTCAATTGTAATAAGGTAACGGTCTCATAAGGCGTCGCTGCTCTCGCAAACTCAGGGGTTCCTGACAGGCCTGGACACACGGGGCTCCGGGTTCAGGGAAGTGAAAGTCCATGAAAACTATGTGGTAGTTTTCCAGGCAAGCGGGACGGCTAGGGCGGTTTTGTGTCGAGTATGGCCTACTGTCACAATTCTTGTCGTTCTTCCAACTTTGGTATTTGTCATTATGCAAATCATAACGATTTTATTCCGTCAAAACCGCCAACCCATTCTCTTACACATCGTAATGCCGCTTCATTCCCGTCATCACAGGCCCTTCGGAGAAATTTCAGTCTTGCCGGGTAGTACCTGACGTATATATAATGGATCCCGTTCGAGACAGCACGCTCTTCATTTTACTTGTTCCGAGTAGCAACGATGGTAGCCGTAGCATCCAATATGACTTCCTGGGAAGCACTTGCTTCACTTTGCCCGCGTCCGGACATAGCGATGCCAAGGCCTTCAGGTCTGCGCAGGCGGAGATGGTCAATCTCGGGCAAGAACATTCGAAAGCACTAGCATTCTTAATTGGAGCGGGATGGCGTCATGTGTGCTGAGACTTTTGGAAAGCTAGTTCTGCGAAGGATTGCTTGTGACATTAATGAATACGATAGAATCGTTCCAGGTCCAGAATTGCTCAAAGCTGTGTGCCTCTACGAAAGGCAGGAAGGCCGTGCCATCACCGAAGAGAGTGGATAACGTAGCAAGCTTGATGTTATTGAATATCAAGCTGTCAATGAATCGAGGTAGGATTGGTATTGGTTTCACGGGGCCCGCTACAGGGTTCAACAAGCTCATGTGGCCTACCAAGGAATGCAATAGAAGGATTATTCCTGACGGCTAGTTCAGCTTCAGATCAATTTCTTGTTCGCGGGAGTAGTTGTTAGGCATGGAAGATTCAGGAAAGAGTCATGTGAAGGCTTAGCCCCTGCCTTGCGGGAATGTCTAGAATACGTACCTGATACACAGTGAGTAGTGGATTGCCTGCAAAAGTAGTTCCCGCGACGACCATTTCAAGGGTTTACTCCAAGGAGAGTCCAAAATCTCAGCCGTGGGCGTTGTTACATCTCCGGAGGTGAGATTGGTAAATCCAAGCCGTTGATCCAACCAGGTAGATGGTTGGTAGTGCCAGGGCCAACGAAAGTGCGATGCCGCAGGGTGGAAAATTTGAATTTCGAGTGACCGGGCTTCATGCGAGTCAGATTTGGCTGGCGTCTTTCGCAACAAATCTCCTCGCAGCCTTATCGCTTCACCCATCGTCGCCTCTCATCCAACATGACCGCAGCTGTGAACACGACCGCCCATTCATTCAACAAGACGCGTTTTGAGGCACTCCTTAATCGGAGATTTTTCTACGCACCTGCGTTCGAAATATACGGAGGTTTGCTTCACATGCTCATTCCTTCTAATCGCTTCTACAACACTATTCAGGTATCGCTGGATTGTACGATTACGGCCCACCAGGGTCATCATTGCAGGCCAACATCATTGCAGAATGGCGCAGACACTTTATCATAGAAGAACACATGCTCGAATTAGACACGACGATTATGACTCCCGCTCCCGTATTCGAGACGTCTGGTCATGTGGCTAGATTTGCCGACTGGATGGTCAAGGATTCAAAAACAGGCGACGTGTTGCGTGCAGATCATCTGGTGAAGAACGTTCTCGAGGCAAGGCTTGCTGGCGATAAGGAAGCCCGAGGCTTGGCCGCACAACCTGTACAGGACGACAAGAAAAAGAAAAAGAAGGGTGCAAAGACGGTTGCAGTTCTGTTACTTGATGAGGTGGTGAAAGAATATGAGACTATTCTTGCTCAGGTGTGTACGCCTTTGCGTCAAGGACTGGGTTCGATGTTTAGCCCATGACTATCCAGCTCGATAACTATTCTGGACCGGAGCTTGGAGAACTATGTAGAAAGTACAAAATCGCCAATCCCGATACAGGCAACGAAGTCACTGAACCCCAGCAATTCAACCTCATGTTCACGAGTAGCATCGGTCCCACCGGTCAACATCCAGGGTGGGTCACCAGGCCACGTATCGATTGACGTTCTCATGTTCCATTAGCTATCTCCGACCAGAAACCGCCCAAGGTCATTTCCTCAACTTCTCGCGTCTACTAGAATTTAACAATGGCCGGATACCCTTCGCCTCTGCCCAGATCGGCCGGTCTTTCCGAAATGAAATTTCACCACGAGCTGGCCTATTGCGGGTGCGAGAGTTCACGATGGGTGAAATCGAACACTACGTCGACCCAGAAGACAAGAAACATCCCAAATTCGGCGAGGTGCGGAACGTTGTCCTATCGCTTCTCGACAGGAACGTGCAAGAAGGCGGAAGTAGTACACCCGTCAGGATGAGCGTCGGCGAGGCAGTCGATCGGGGTATCATCGCCAATGAGGCGCTCGGCTACTTTGTTGCACGCATATACCAATTCTTAATCAAAGTCGGCATCAATCCCGATAGGCTGCGTTTCCGACAGCATATGGCAAACGAGATGGCACATTACGCGACGGATTGCTGGGATGCGGAAATTCACAATTCATACGGTTGGACGGAATGTGTTGGATGCGCGGATCGTGCAGCGTATGATCTTTCTGTTCATTCTGCCAAGACAGGGCATCCGCTGGTCGTGCGACAGGCCCTTAAGGAACCCATCGTGACAGAGAAGTTGGTCGCAGAATTCAATAAAAAAGAATTTGGGAGAACCTTCAAGGGTGACGCTGGCGTTATCCAGAAGGCTGTGGAAGCTATGGACGAATCACAACTGCAGAGTCTGAAGGGCGAGCTCAGTCAAGGGTAAGAACCCTGTTATTTCTGTGGCCGATCATGCCCGGAATGACTGACCTACTACTGCCTTTAGGTGTACCATCATTAAAACCGAGGAGAGTAAAGAGTTCCAGCTTTCCCCGGAGTTACTTTCAATTGAGAAGAAGGTCTTCAAGCAGTCAAGTGCGTAGTTTCGGCTCATGATGCATGACGCCCCATGACTCATAGGTCCACATCCAGTACGAGAGTTTACGCCGAACGTTATTGAACCCTCCTTTGGTTTGGGTCGCATTCTTTACGTGCTACTGGAGCATAGTTATTGGTGCAGAGAACAGGATGTTGATCGTGGCGCACGTATCCTCCTTCGGACTCTTCTTTCATGGTAATGGATAATAACCCGACGAATTGCCCTTTTAGGTTCTTTCGCTACCGCCAGTTGTCGCGCCTACGAAAGTGCTGATCGTACCTCTGAGTGCGAGGGAAGAATTCGATCCTCTCGTGCGGGAAGTCTGTACGTCTTATTGCTTAATGCGTTGCCAACATGAGCCCTGATTCTTGGGTTATTTATAGCGACGAAGCTCCGCAAAGCAGGTGTATTCTCTCGCGTGGATGACTCTAATACCTCGATTGGTAAGCGATATGCTAGGAACGATGAGCTGGGGACACCATTTGGAGTTACACTCGATTTCGCATGTAAGTTGCCCCCTCGCTTAGCCGCGTACAGCTATGTTAGAGTTAATGGCGTTTTTTATATTTTACTTTGGTTGTAGCCGTTCAAAACCGTACGATGACTTTACGGTGAGTATTTTCGAAAATGCATCTATGAATTAGATACTGATAACGTCACCAGTGAGAGGGATTCCATGGACCAGCGGATCGGTCCGATGGATGAAGTAATTTCAGTGGTGACGCAACTGGTGGATGGGACCATCAACTGGGAGGAGGCATCCCGACGACTACCGGCGTACGATGGTGTGCAAGCCGTAGATTGAAGATTAGTCAAACGTGCCGTGAACTGTATACCTTGCATAGACATGGGTGTATGCTTACTCCATTGGCGAGGGAAAAGGCAATAGACATGATCATCAGATTACTTTGATTGACTAAAGCGCAACTGATGCGAACGACATAAATGTTCAAAACGGTGTTTCCCAACATAGAAGTTGTAATAGAATTAGCCAGTGTTAACTCACGTCTGAGACGTAAAACTGTTTCAAGAGAGAAAGATTTGTCTGGAAGGAGAAAAGAAGTGCGGGTGCAGTATGAGGGAGGCAAGAAAGCGTAACTTGATGAATTGGGCATTGGGCATCTGAACGATTATTATCAGCGCAGGCTTTGGTCCCCTAGGACCGTTCCCAAAGGCCAGGCACTAACCAATCGTAATAATCTTGAAGCATGGCTCAGCTTGCCCTGTTATCCCAAGACATCCATTGGCGAGTGGATCGTTGCCAACTTGCCTGACAAGGGAAGACGAATCGATGACCAATGTTCACATGCATGAGTAAAGCGCGGCGCGGGGTGACAATATTGGGAAACGCCACAGGATTGGAGTTTGGTGGATCGAGCAAAGCGAGCTGGGCATAAAAGTATGAGAAAGCGAGGATGCAGACCGGGAAGTCTGAGAATAGCAGTGATTGAGCCAGAGTCACGCGGGGCATGAGCTAGCAGTTTATTATGTTGAAAACGGCAACACGTGTGTGCTTTAGCACATTAGCCTCGTACACGCTTGCCATATTCTTCCGGCGAATCGGGGGGGGTGTAATTACTCTTACTCTTGCCAGCAATTTCCCTAGAGTCCCTCGTGGAGAACGGGTGGGGGTGAGGGGGGAGGGGGGAGTTGTTCATTTGGGTTACCATCCCCAGGAAATGTCACTAAGATAACCTGTGAAATGGGCAAGCACATGCACAAATGGGGGACAGTTCGCATCGGATAAGGACAAGTTGGGGAATAATAGCATTAGCAGCGACCAAAATCCGATTTTTTTTTTTTTTTCTTTTTCTTTTTCTTTTTTCCCTGGTATCGGGAAGAGCTTCGAAGAGGGATACCCAAAACGAAAAAAGAGGTACGGACCTCATTACTGGTGGATGACAGGGTGAGTAAGTAAGTAAGTACCCCAGAAATTGCGGTTGGACGGATGATAGCCATTAGTGGTTAGGAAGCCTCGAGGCGAAACGCCATTAGGCCCTGATTTTCCAAGAGAGAAAGTGAGAGGGAGAGAGACCGGAAAGGACCGGCGGGCATGAGGAGGGCGAGGAACGAGCTTGTGAGGATGTTGCTAAGAATAAGACGCGATGGATCTGGCCAAATTGCCGTGACAAGCGGCCAGATCTGCTCAGATCCACCAAGCGCGTCCCTCCCCATGTGTCCCTCCTCTATAAAACGCGCCAGTTGCGAGCGTTTTATCCCAACACTCCCACTACACAATGTCCTCCCAACAGTGCCCTCCCTCCAACCTCGTCGCTTTCCCAAGCGTCTCAGCCTCCCTCTGCTCTCTCCCCAATGCCACAAGCATGCAAAACATCGCTCTTCACCCAAGCATGTATGCGACGCGTGCCGCAGAGAGTGAAGCCAAGGTCTGCTTATTTTCTTATCCCACCTCTGACTATATGCGCTCATACTCTGCCCCCTCCCCCTCCAGCTTCAAAAAGCCTTATCCTCAAAGGCAAACTCATCCACCAAAAGTAACCATGTCCCTGTACCAACCTATGTGCCGGTATGTTTCCGATCTCTACAGCTACATAACTTGCCCCCCTGATCAATTGTTCAAAAATAGCCCTTGGAGTCGTCTAGCTCTTCATCACAGCCTCTAATGATGAAGAAACCTGTGCGTACAAAAGACATTCATTTTTGGGGTGCATTTATACTCATCTGTTTTATTATAGAAACCAAAATTCCAGACATAAACGTCTGTTCCATTCCATTTTCGACTCCGAGGGACTTTGTACACCATTTCTTGCATGGCCCAGACGTTGGTTACGGCATAATTCTCTCATTCTCATGGATCATCATCATCATCTCTTTCAATATCGCTGTCTCGTTGCTCTCTTCTGCATGTATCCCTTTATCTCTCTCTCTCTCTCTCTCTATAGATAGGCCTTTCTTCTCTCCAGCATACCTCTCGCATCTCTCTACTATATGTCTATCTCTTGGGCTCTGGTTTAATCTAATGGGCATCTGGCATTACTCATAGACGCGTTCGTTGTACATTTGATACAACAATAGCAATTGGTTAGCGCTATCTTTCAATGAGTCGGGTTGATCTGATGAACCTTCTTTTCGTGGTGCGACCCCTACACTCATTACATATTCCGTGTTATATCTCGGTGCTCACGGCGACTCATCCGTCGCGCTGATACGTGCTTCCTGCGTTATCACCAGTCGTCGTGGAAACAATTCTTGACCCCCACCGCACCTGAGGCGCAGTCGGCCATGATCAGGGTCGGGCTAAGATCGTCCGCGAAAGTGTTTCATATAGCGACAGGGTCAGGGAAAAAAAAAAAATTCAATTGGCGAGGAAACGGTATTAAACAAGAAGTATGTTAGCAATGTTTCCTTTTCCTCGGTTCTCTGATTCCAAAATAGGCAAGAATCCCGTCGCACTCCCGAGATACCCAAATACCCTTCCCCCCCGTGTCGGCTGTATGCTACATTTATGAATCCCCAAACGGCACAACTTGAGTGCATATCCTTTAGGCTTTAAGAAGGGGACCCAGATCCTCAAAAACGACCGAACAAGCCCGATAAGCCCAGGTGAGCTGCTACCGCAACCCTTTCCGTGCAGATCGCACGTCATGAGTCCATCGTGATTCCCACTAGCTATTATGTGCAACAGGTAGCTATACACTTGCAGTCCCTGGAGCCAAAATTGGACTAGTTAAGCATCGACCTGTCCACCGCCCATCCTGCAATCAATTATTTCCGCCGGCATAAGTAAATGGGTACAGTTGATGTTGCTGGGGGACCTGGAAGCTGCCGCCTTCATCATATTTTAGACGTGAGAATGCATGATTGGCGAGACTGTATCAGCCGCGACCAATCAGGTTACAAGTTGTTATGGGTTGGGAATGTCGGCGCGGAGATAACCTTATCGAGTTGCTGAAGACGGTACGCACGTCCTATTACAAACTCACGCACTTGACAGCGGATTGCGCACCGTTAGTTGATCACCGGTGAGTCGCCATTTTTTTTTTTTAATAAATACTATCCAGGATAGTCGGTAACTGGTAGGATTTCTCAACGGTTACTTACTGTCTTTGATACGCCATGTGCACGCCAACTTAATACTCGCGAACTTTCACAGGAATCTCAAAAAGAAACATTGCACGTTTTTCAACTCTTCTCACAGTTGGTAACGCCACAGGAAAAGTTCCGTCTTGAGCAATCAACGTGCACTCAAAGTTTTAACCTCCGGATATCACATTGTTATCACGCTTTTCGGATCGAGTCGTCTGGTCACGAAACCAACTCCACCTGCAGGCAACACCGCTAATGTCGCTGCATATGTCCTTTGAAATGACGTACCCGGTTGATCCAGGGCGGTCGTATAAGTGGACTTTCTACCCACGCAATCTCAATCAACTCCTTACGCCTGCTGACATCATGGGCGCACCTCTGAGGGGTCAACATCGACACCCCTCTGCCTATGACAATGGCGACGCTAACAGGGCGGCGGTCACCGTTACTCTTCTGGCCATCCTCTCCTCATGCCCACGGCGTCCCGCTTGGCAGCACCATCCCATGACCACTTCTAGCTGCAGCGACCCCCGGCACTGTACTATTGTTGAATTAACCCACCGCCACAATAAGGTGGGTCTCATCTTTCATGTTACTATTATATCCGCACCGGTGGGAAACCCTCAAAATTACTTCCGATACTTGAGCCGCATTTCAATCTCAAATTCTGATCCCGCGACCAACTTCTATCTTGCTATGCGGGGATTGCCGACTCATTCTCGAGCGCAAAAATGGCACTGTGCGGGGCTTGTGGCACGAAGCCGTCCTTGAACGTTGTCGGGTTTCGCAGGCTTTGCATCAAGTGTTCGGGCCGGCAAAGTGCATCCTTCCCATAGCAAACTCCAATCCTTTTCGTTATCTGGTCTAATCCATTCATATGAGCCTTCTACCCTGGAAGGTGACATAAAATCGTCTTATCGGGCACTTTCTTTGCTCTGCCGGAGTATCGTCATTGGCTGCAGTACGTTCGTTGCCCATTCCTCGGAGCTATGGATTCAGTCATGAACGTTTACCACGGCTCCCTGCTTGTTAAGGCGCTAGGGGCTGCGTTGAACCATTTTGAGCAATATCAGAGCCGCGTAGATAGACTGGGGTTGAAGAAGATAAGAAAGGATCGTCGGCAAGTTCATCCATCCGCTACTCACCTATACCCCTGATGGGGTCTCCTCCACCAATCAGGTGTCCTAGATTGGAACGGTTATCTGCCTGCAAAGGTTTCAACTGCATATGCGCTTTCCATTCCACTGGCTCCCTGAAGTGGAAAATCGATCGAGCACCATTTGTGATTGCGTTGATTAACATCCCCGTATAGGCAACACCACGGTAAGACGCTTCGCGATATCGCCTTCAACCACGACAGCCAGTTTCAATCCGAATGCATTAAAAAGCAGTGGACAACAACAGCCTTCGGCGCTTCCCAACTCCGAGCTGGGCATCGTAAGCCATTCTGACATGCAAGATGTAATACCCAAACGTTCGTTCATACATCATTACGAAGCTGTGCACGGATAACTCCGCTTCCCAGCGCCTGATAGGTATTTATCGTGGAAATTAATGGATCAATGGATAACCTATCAAAATGCAGCTCCTTGTGGGTAGCTTGGGCATTGAGTCAGTTTTTTCCTACACGTTCTGTTGTCATCTTGAATCCGCACTTTCGCCGGTACTATTCACAAAGAAGCAACAGGCTACATCGCCAGGTGTTCCGACTCGCATGGAAGCGTTTGGGTTCAATACCGAATAGCTCGGAGCCTATTCGCTAAGCTAACTGTGTAGATGGCGAAGCTTTTAAGGCGAACGGGTAGATTACACTTGATATGGTTATTTGATACTCATCATGGTGGAAGGGGCGCCGCCAGGTGTACAACGCGCGTACGTGGGGGCACGGGTGGTGAGCTTAAAGAGTTTTTGTGTCGTCATAATTCATAAAAGTGGCATGCCGAGATGAAACAGTCTTTGATAAAGGCTACGTGAGCGGTGGTGTGCAGGGAAACGGTGATGTATAACAACGAAATTTGCTGATATCGTACGCAATCAGAAAGCTTCAGTGCGTCATGCTCGTACATAATCGGGATAATGGTATTGTCAAATTAGCCTTGGTTCCAGACAGCCTTATCGCCGCGATATGGAACGCGTGGCCGAGGCCCTGGGAAGACGATAACGTTCAACGTTGATCTACCTATATGGATTGTCGCGAGGCACTTTCAGAAATGGGTGTGGTAAATAACATATGGTAAAGGTTCATACCGACAGCAAAAAAAACCGTCTATCTACAGCCAATAATGTAAAACCGAATCAACGATGGAAAGCTGAAGCTGGCTTTGACAAACGGTCCAGTGATTAATGACCGACCCTGAGTAAGACCGATTCTCATGTATATGTGTGGTAGAATTAAAATTTTTTGCAAATGCAGATTACTGGATATCGCAGTGTCAGAGGACCGTCCGTGTTGCGGTGGGAGTGGGTGGGTAAATTGGAGTCGTAGTGTATTGATATAGGGTTGCGACAAGATTGATATTAGCCCCAAGCCTGAGTGGTGCTGTACGCGATGTCGTTAGAACAAACACAAATTTCTAGATAAAGGAGGCGGCACCTGTAATTTACTATGAGATGTCCATCGGTTGCAAATGACTAACATAAAAGTAGGTTAGCTCGGTAGAGTGGTTCGAGCGCAGCTCGGCTAGTTACCTTGTAAAGGTTTGCGACCGTATCGTCCGGCGCGGGTGAGAAAGCGAGGTTGATATAAGTGAACTGTTTAATTTAGAAAGTATCAGCGCGCTGATTACGACTTGATCTGTCGCTCGCGAACCAATGGTTCATTGGACGACCATCCAAGCTCCCTCCTGAGAAACTGTATGACGGCTTGGAAGCGATTGGAAGACGTTATTTTGTAAAAGTTTTGCTTCATTATGGGAGCATTTCCGACGGCTTTGAAGCGAACGACCACTGTGTAAACGAAGCTGAGATAGAGGGTCGCGAAGCCCGAGGACATGAAGGGTTACCCTTTGCGGTGTCCTTTTGCTTATAGAATTCCAGAGCCTTGAGGACATCGCTGTGTTGGCCTGGGGTTGTCCTCTGGCCTGCTGTATAATCCTCCGTCTCCGAGTTCTCCGCTGCCATCATGGGGTGAGTGGTGTGACAAGCGTGACTTTTTTTTTTTTTTTTTTTTT
>JNHY02000279.1:0-16933 GCA_001691755.2 Amanita polypyramis BW_CC | reverse complement strand
ATGAGATATGAACACTTTATGTTTTACACATATATTTCTTATGTGTTTCATCACCCAATTCCAACATATAGCATATCTGAGTTGGTGGAATGTCCACTCTGCCCCTTGGAAAGGGAGAACTTACAGCCAACTGCACACTATTGGCACCAATAACATACTTTTCCCTGCAGAGCGGGGCACCCTATCTTTTTGTCACACATCTGAACATCTTGGCACCGATCCTCAAAAAGCAGCAGTGTCAGAACGGTTGCAGTTATATATTCATGCACCTTCCATCAAATTATTCGGACGATGTTTCGTGTCTTGGTTTTTCTATATCGGTCCATATGGTATGGCGTTTTCCTTGTCTCAATCTGCTACTTATGACGAAGGGACTTGGAGCTTACAGGTGTTCCATTGCCATGTAAGCTCCGCGTCTCTCGTGAGGTTTCAGGGTAAGATTCCATAGCGTCCATAAGTTAACTTTTAAACGAATCGGATAATGTGCAGAGCACTCTCTGGAAATTGCCAAGCTTCGGACGGTCTGTCATGGGAATTTTCCACCTCGACCCTCCGTCGAATGACCAGGCGGTGTGAGAAGCATACAATTATTTAAAGTACGGGAAGAATAGTCGAACGAGTGATACACCAACGTACCTTTCTGAATACATCGATCGCACCGTTGATCTCAAAGTGCCTTGGGCATTACAGAAACCTGGTCATTTTGGCGTTGTCCATAAACACCAAAATGGAAAGGCACCGGTAAATGGACGAAATTGATGCTCCATTGTTAACTTCTGAGTTCCCAGTAGTAGCCTATTCACTGTCGACTCCATCGGAAGATTGCCAAAGTATGCACGAGACACATGGCTGCTCCGTAAACAACAGGCCATCCGTGTTAGTCGCGGAGCATCGTTTGTATGGCGAATCACAGGCCGTCCTGTCTCCGTTCGAACAAAAAATAACAGGTTAACGGCATGCACGTGTGAGCTCAAGCTATCTGCGCAGTGCGCAGTACAGGATGAATCGTACAGGATGAATCAAAAACGTAGGTGTCAGGGAACGAAAATGGAAGGCGGTAAAAGTATAAAGGTCACCGCAATTGACAGCCTTGTTCCAGTAGTCCCCTAAGCTCGAATATCAGTCAGCCAACGCAATTCTTCAACACTCACCATCATGATCGTCCCTCGCACTGTTCTCTTCGTCCTCCCCGCTTTTTCAGCCGCCATTGCTGTCGTGCCATCGTGCAGCGCTGGGACCATCCAATGCTGCAAGTCTGTTGAGGACGTCAGTAACATATTCCATCTTCAAACTCAGAGATTTGACTACTTTGGAATTCCTAGTCAAAGAAGCTCACAGGGCCAACCAAGAAAATTCTTGGCCCTCTCGGAATCAACATTGATAGTCTCTCCGGGTTGGTTGGCAGTAAGTAAAATGGTGGTGGGGCATATAGCAGCTCTTGATGCAATACAATGTAGTTACCTGCGCCCCTATCGTAGGGGACACATGGTAAGTAACGGACAAACGAAGTAACCAATAGACTTACGAGTATCTTTTATAGCTCCGGCAAGCCCCTCTGCTGCCAGCACACGAACTTCGTATGTCTCCATCAGAAATTATCTATGACTGTAACTGATACGTTCAGAATGGTGCTGTGGTCACCGACTGCAACAGCATCACTCTCTGAGTTGAATAATAAACCTGCTGGTGTTGCGCAAAAATGGACAGTAGGCTCAAGTAGTATCGTAAAATTATATTTCTTTTCCGATCATGAGATATGTTTCATGTACCTGAAATAAAAAATCTATGTGGTCCGAGTTCCAACTTCAGATATATACTTACTAGGTGTGTACGCCACAGTAGGCTCTTCAAGATGTTTGATGATTGTTCTTAGTAAGTGTATTCCTCAAACATGTTGAACTCTTTGTTGCACCATGCATACTAAGTATTTGCAAGTTCCAATGTCGAGAATCGTGTGAACTCCCTACCATGCCGAACTCCGGCATGCATATGGCACTGTATGGTCAGTACTCTGTCGCCACATTGTCACCACACTGCTCTAGAAACGATTACGGGCAATGATGACAAAGCTCGCGAGCACTACAAGTTAAAACACCATACAGTTTTTTTTTAATTTTTTTTTTCCGTCTCTCATGAAACATGGTTGGGCAAAGTTCGACTGATTGTCATCTGTCAGTAAACTCACTCTCCAGAATGCTTACGGACGCGCTCACATAGTTTTGCGATCAATAGCGCTGGACTCACCTCTGGTCCGAATCATTGTGCCTGCCGTCCCGACGGTCAACAGGGCTATATAAACCTTCTGTTTTCATGATCAATCTTCCAAGTCTCAGCGAAGAAGGAACGATGCCGTCTGGGCGAACACTGGGACTTCGTGCGTATTCATGTTCACTGTCCACCCAGCATATTCCCTGTTCACACTCTGCTGCTTGTCAAAATAGAAGTGGTCTAGGATGCGAAACTAGCATTAGTTGCGTTAAGAAGAAGGGATAAAGTCATTGCGACAGCCCGTCCACGGTCAACTGGATGTGACGGCTTCATTGGATGAGTTAAACGGAGTGACCAAGTAGGGGGTGGAGGTGTATGGGATGGTCAATAATGCTGGTGAGGATCTTGCGGTCGTTCTTGTGCGTAGCTGATCGGGGGTATTTTAAGGGTATATTTTAGTTGGAGCTGTAGAGGGGTGCACATTCGTGTGCTTTCCGGTTATGGTTACCATAGTGAGTTTGATGAATTCGCTGCGGGCCGCAAGAGACCTTGGACCCATTCAGGTAAGTCACTGAGCCTCGTTAATCGACCTGTTTGGACTATAAGTACGAATTCCTTTAGCGGCTTGAACGTTACACACGCGTTCTTGCGTTATATGCGCGAAAAAATGGATTTTGCGCGGTAGGTCGCCCATTGCCGATACGATTTACAAAGTAAATGTACGGACAATTGAATATGGATCAGCTAATACGTCGACCCAGAATATAACCACAGGTGTTATGATGAACCAAAGAAATTCAAGCCTTCAAGGTGGTACGATATGGAGAATGAGAGGGAAAACTCACTGCCTTGGGTGTTGATGTACCTCTAACTTACCACGAGTACGCGTTTCAAAGTATTTACCGACTGAAAACTTAACAGGGAAGCGCGCATGCATTGGTTGTAAACTTGCTACGACAGAGGCCGCTGCGTTTTACAATGTTGTTGTGCGATTGGTGGACAGAGCCTTTGCTCCGACCCAGCGAAAGCAAAGATGATTGGAGTAAACATATATGTTTGACATAAAGACGCTCGGGTCTTCCCTGGCGGTTCCAGACATTCCTATGAAGCTGATCATAAAGTAGCCGCCATTTAACGGATCTAGGTCTTGCCTACGCTCCCAACGATGTCCATCTGCACCCTATAGGCAAATGTTTCACAACTACAACCTGAACAGACCTACGCAACGCTCCCAAGCAAGGTTTCAGCCGACAGCGATACTTCCGGATTTAGAAACATCGGACTTGCTGCGGGAAGTAGGGTCCCACGCTCACCAGTACCAGTATAAGTACGGGTTGCTTCATTAAATTACTGACCTCCCGAATTCACGAAAGAGGAACTAAATCTCCCACGATAACGCCGAACTTTAGCGCGTTTAGAAGAGAGTGGACGGGGAGCAGCCTCCGGTAGGGTTTCTATCGACATGAATTATCATGTCGTTGGGATGCTCATCCAAGGGGGCCGAGACGAATTCCTCTGACGAGCAATTAATTGGTTTTGTCTTCTGTCCAGGAGTACAAGAGAGAATAGGTAAAAGTGCTATGTGGAAACCTGCTCTGCTTGCTGCAGCTGGGCCCCCCCGCAAAACAATCCAATGGGTGCCATAATAAGACGGGTGCTGTAAGATCCTCTAATAAGAATGATCAGTGGGTGCAAATTGTTAACGAAACTTTCACATCGGAACCCATTTCGGCGCCCAGTTGAGGCGCTCATGTCGATAGTGCGGTGCTTGTAACTGCCACATGTATACACCATGAACTTGCATTATATACCCATACCCTCGGCCGAGCAGCCTATCCCCAGTGATACCCATACCTTTGAGAGATCATCTGGTTTTTTTCCAAACGCTCGCGGTGTTGTGATCAGTAATTCTCAGTTCTATGATATTAGCCATCGGGAAAGCACGTCAGGTAAAGTGTCGTGTTCGGTCGTCTTGGGCTCCTTATTAATGACGACAAATCTCATAGAATTGGATATTCTTAGGCAATATATCTCTCCAAATGCGATTCATAATGCCGAAGCTCGCTATCCCTTACCTCGATGTCACCCTGGAACTCGAGAAAATGTGCAGAAAATTATCACAAATTGGATTAATGCGACAAACACCCCCCGTCCCATTGCTTGGTTATATGGGCCAGCTAGAGCTGGTAAGACCACCGTTGCCCAGACGATAGTTGAAAAATGCGGTCAAAACTTGGCCGCGTCATTCTTCTTTCTGCGAGGTACCTCTGACAGAGGTGTTGCGGATCGATTATTCTTAACACTTTCCTGGCAACTCGCTCGCAATATACCGGAGATAGCTCCGTACGTGGTGACAGCGATCAAGAAGGATCCCTTACTTCCAACACAATCTCTCGACATTCAATTCACTAAACTCATTCTTGATCCCTTCGAAAAGATCAGCAGGAACTCCCAGTCTTCCTGGCGCCCTGACAAATGCCTAGTAATAATCGATGGATTAGATGAATGCTCCGGTGATGAAGCGCAGCTACGAGTTTTAGGGTCTATCCAAAAGTCTTTGATCGATAAATCACTCCCTCTGCGTTTCCTTATTTGTAGCAGACCGGAACCGCACATATGGAGAACACTGGGAACATTCAATACTCTCCCTATCCAACTGGACTTCGAATACAACACCCTGCAGGACATTAGAACATATTTGACGGACGAGTTCTCCCGTATCTCAAGAGAACGCGGGTTTGGATTGTCAGACTGGCCCGGCACAGGAGTCATTGACGCCCTTGTCGATAGAACCTCTACCCAGTTCATATACGCAGCAACTACCATCAGGTTCGTCGATGACCGATATAGGGACCCTAGGACACAGCTGGGTATAATCATGGGGCATGGACAACCCAGGTCATTTTCTGCCCTCAGTGAACTGGACCAGCTGTATGCGGAAATATTGTCCAGACAGCCTGACGAGAAAGTGTTGATGGGGGTTCTATTATTCACAGTTGCCTTAGGACAACCAAGGATTCTTCATATCAGAAGATGGCTTCGCATTAGCGAGCAGGATTTACACGAGAAGCTAAGCGGGATGCATTCTCTTTTGACATTGACGGATTTGTATATTGGCTCACATCACCCGTCATCGCTGCATAACTTTCTTCGAGACAAGCAGCGTGCTGGCAAGTTCTATATCAGCCCGGGTAAAATTTTTGTAGTGCGTGGCCTCGACTGCATACGAAGATCCCGGCCTACACAGGTCGCGATAGTGGGGACGATAGTGGCAGCGGTCATTATTGCTGTAGTAATTAGTTACGGGCACGTTGGGATGTAATGTCAGGCTCATAACATACATTCCTATTCTATACGTTCCCATGGTTTTATATTACGAGCAGTGATGGTATACTGTATGATACAGAAGACTATGAGGCGTTCATAGTGTCCACGTACGGTATCGAAAAAGAAAAAGAAACCCCTGCTACCTATTGCCCAACCCACTCGCTTGCCATACCATCACCCTCCTCATAGCAACACAAGCTTCACCAACCAAACCAAATACCTTGACCATGCAATAAATCTCATCCCCTACGTTCCTTTCCTCTGTTGGCTGGCCTTTCTGTTCCTTGGTTATTCCAGCTGTGTGTACCCCCAGCGCCTTGCCATCATCCTCAGAACTTCAAGCTCGGTCGGTCATCTTGCCCACTTGGCTTCTTCCTTTATAACTCTCATCCCTGGTCCCTCTCCCTCTTCTTTCGTCATTTTACCTCTTGGATAACAGGCCCATCATCCCTAACCCATGCACACCTAGTCAGTCACAGGCCGGTCCCACTCGCACCAAAATAGTTGGGCGGTCCAGTGAAATCATGTCCGTTAGGAGCAACACTTATATTTTCCAATACATCATTCCGGATGGACGTAACGTGGACAGCTATGTGATTGCCCAGAGAGAGCATTTTTAGGTCGGGGTTTAGACTTAATGCGCCATCGGAGGGCTGCTTAGTTCGTCCACCACAACTCAAGTTCTATGGTCCCTACAAGATCGTGAGCATATGTCGAGAGTTGCGGTCGCACCGCGGACTATCTCCATGTACGCTCTCTTGGTTTCATGGCGTAATCCAATGATAACCCAAGACCATTCTGTCACAATACCATTTAATTCGTTCAAAACATCTTTAGCAACTTGCTCAGCGCTAAATACAATGCGATTGCGTTTATACGGCATGATCTCATTTCTTGAAGGTACTACACACGCCTATCGGCACTCACTGAAATCAGTTCGTCCGATAGACGACGTATATTTCTTCAAGGCTTCTCTGAAGTCATTCGTGCTACCGGCAAAGTCTTCAAAAAGCAGCTTGTTGGAAGGCGGCGCTCTTTTGCTAGGTCTGATCGCATATGCAACATTCAATGCGCGATAAAATGATTGGTTTCTCCTGTGCACTCTCGTGGGCCGCTCTGGCTTCTTCAACTTCGGTAAACTCAACGAAAGTTAGTCTCACGGTCGTTTGCAACAAGAAATACGGGACATACTCGTCCGAACACCTGCTAAT
Source organism: Amanita polypyramis BW_CC (assembly GCA_001691755.2). Lineage (NCBI taxonomy): Eukaryota > Fungi > Basidiomycota > Agaricomycetes > Agaricales > Amanitaceae > Amanita > Amanita polypyramis. Next base: position 10,187 of record JNHY02000279.1, on the reverse strand, counting down.
TGCTCTCCTGGATATCATGAAGGCCAAGTGAACAGGGGGTACTGTTTTGCCTTGGGAGCAATAACCATCGTTACCGCGCAGTCGACCTTCCATCCATGGAAGAAGGGTTCTCTTATGACAGGGGTTGCAACGTCTATTAGTTAATTCCTCTATATATTCATCCAAAATGTCTGTATAACCCATCATAAATCAAGAAAATGATCGCGCTACTCGGTATTGAACGAGCAACCGTGACTCCACATCCAGCATAGAGCCCCCTTATGCCCTGAGCTCCATACATGGCTCTAAGCGTCCCCAAAAACGTTGGCTTGGGTGGGGACTTCCCGTTCGCATCCACCTTCACCGGACGGAGCTCATCCTCCGTCTGTATTGCACTCTTGACCGTATCTGCAGGAAACATGGCGAAGTTAAACATGGCACCAGCGCATGCGCCCGACAGAGCACTCTCCCAGGACTGGAGTTCAGAGCTCTTAGCAGACTTTAGCGAGACAGTGCGCCCTTCCTGTTTGGACAACCGGTGACGTAGGAGAAGGGAAGCTACAAACTCCTTGGATGCGAACCACGCAGCACCACCGCCTGACTCGCGGATCAGCGTACCCGTGTGACCTAACCAAAGTCCACGGAATCCATCATTGCGAACGACGGTTGTGAGGACGGATATAGGGCCTGGTAAATGGCGCTCGACTGTCGCTGCTGCTGGTGCAATCATTTGAACTTGCATTTTACATTTGACAAGTTCGACAGGTGTCCTGCATAGCTGTTGAGTTGGCGTTCAAAAAAAAGGACGGATAAAACGTACAATATAAAACTGGTAATAGAACCCGCGCCAGCGCCAGCGAGAGAAAGTTGGGGTATAGTCAATTTGGAATCCGGATTTTGGTGATAGATTGTTCGGATCAGGTCTTGGATTTTGTTATATGATAGGAATAGAACCGCGTTTTCTCCCATTGCTCCGACCACGGGTGCAGGGAGACCCTATAGAACCTCAAATAAAGCAATATCGCGCAGCAGCCATACGCACGCGGAATAGACCACGAACGCCCTCATGCTTCAGCGTCTTGGCCAAACAGTCCATGGGTCCGTTGAATCTCGCCGTGGAGTCAAGCACCTGAGCTTGCAGCCGCACTTTTGTGAGATCAAATGGGTGTTCAAAGACCTTGGATATCATTCCTGCAATCTGGTGCTGTTTGAGCAAGGTCCGACAGGCAGCGGGGATGCAAAACCACTCACACTGCCATAGATGATATCTTTGACGGCACGAAGAGTTTTCGAGTCTCTAACTTGGTCCGAATCCATATAAGTTCGGGTATGTCTAATGAATTACTGAGTGGCGGAGGGCGCTTACCGCCCCTGTCCCCTTTTACAGAGAGCAAGAGCCGCGTGAGAATTGTCTACCTGTTTCCTTAGTGTGACTTTATGTTGTCACGTGACCGACGCGCCGAAGGGCTCCGTATGGCTTGTGAGATCCGAGTAGAACGTCGATCATCCTCGCCAGTCTTCCCTGGGCTCCAGCCTGAATAGATACTCTTATTACTAATTTTATGGTGAAGGAAAGTTCCTAAGGTTCTAGGGTACCACAATATATAGATATATACTATCCATTCTATGGGCATGGGTCAGAGCCAAGTCCGCAAATTCCTGATGATAAGTACCATGATCAGTAATAGCCGCACCGGCTCAGTGACAGCGTACCGGTGAGATGGAGGGGAATTCACCTCGGACGTTGAACGTTGAAAGCTTCGGTACTCTTCGGCATGACATCGTACAGGTCATTTAGAAAGCGAATTACTAAGATTCTTGACTTGACAGCGGAAACCCCAGAAAGGGCCGTCAGAACCAAAAGGGAACACAACCACCTACCCGATGAAATCAAAGCCCAATCCCTCCCGACATCAGAATGAGCTTGCTACTCTTCACCAGCTGAAGGTACCCGTAATAGATGGAAAGCAACGAAATGCCACGTGCAGAATTGAGGTAGAGATGTTGGTCCCCATTCGCCTTGATCAGGGCTGCGCGCTTGCCCGAGCGTCTCTGTGTCCACGTCTCGTCCAAGGTAACTTTTCTATTCCCAGTTAGACCGAATGCTCTGATGGGAGACTCGTATATTTCTTAGAGTCGTTGCGGAGCAGACCTGACGTGCCAGCGACTTGATATGGGGTAACGTGACGTCGCTAGTATTCTTCTTACCGACCAACAACCTACGACTCGGCTAGCTCGCGCATATGCATATGGTCTGCTAGATGCAGCGCAGACCGGGAGTTGTAGGTGGGCTGCATTGGTTGAGCTGCTTCCGGGCGTCAGAAGAGGCGTGTCTGGGGGTACATAACGAGGGATAACGTACTGGTACTTCTAAACCATAGTTGAACGTTGGAGTGTTACTGATAGATTTACACGCTCTCCAGATGTGTTACCTGCAGCGGAAAATCCCCGAAGACCAGATGTACTTCAGTTTGCTAATGCCAAGGGAGCGTGTCAGGTGGTCATCCTGACTATTATCTCACTCTGCTCTTATCTCCGCGCTACACCCACCTTTGGAATTATTTATCTAATGATCCTTCCTCATTGGACGCATAGGACACACATAAGACGCCTCGTTTTCGGGAATGATGATTAATTCAAACCTAATATAAACATAGTCCACAGGTTGTCCCTCCATAACGGCAACCAGATTCAAGCGTCCTTTTGACAATGTCCCAACCAGTGAGTCGCAACCGCAACCTTTTCGTTGTTTCCTGGTCCTGATGGATTCATATCAGCCCGAAATGGCTACATATATTCCTCCAGGCGCCGCTCCTGCACAGGTTCCGGGGCAACCCAGCCAGTACTCGCAGTATCAGCACGACCAACCTCTTCAGTATCTAAATCAACAAAATCCGCAAGGCCAGTATCCACGTACACCAGGGCACTGGCAACCTCAACCTCAATACTCGCCTGTTCAATCTCCACAAAATGTGTACTTTCAACAACCTCAGCTTCAATTTCAGCCGCAACCACAGCCATATCCTCCCCACCCTCCCCACCCTGCGACCATGGTGCAGCCATTCCCAGTAGTTGGCATGTCGGTTGCTTGTGCAGGAGGCAATAGGAACGTGAAAGGCCTTAGCCTAAACGCACAGAACAAGAGGGAATGGTCTTTCGACCTTTTCAATTGTTCCGGTGACTGTCTTATATGTGAGTCTACTGTGGTCGCGCGCGCTCTCGTTTACATGCTGAGTACGCGAGAGCAGGGATGAAGGGATTTTTCTGTCCTTGGATACTTTATGCGCAGCTCAAGCAGCGTTTGTATTATTTGAATACATATGCTAGACCCGATCCAAGCCGTGGTGGTAGCGGTATCGATATCAACTGTTCTTTGTGTTTCTATTTATCTCTAACTTTGTGGCCTATCGTTCTCCTGGTACGTACAATAATCGTCTCAAGTGTTTATTTTCGACTGAACTTGAACCGTCGTAGGCCACTAACAGAGGATATATACGCAGTCGTTACGCAATCGAGGGTAATGGGTATGGAGATCTCTGTATTGCTTGTTTTTGTACCACCTGTGGGTTGGTGCAGGAACACCGGGAACTGGAACTGGAAGAAAACAGCTTGACGCAGCAGCCATAGGCCTTTGATCTTACTGTTGTAATCTAAATCTGTCGCTTTTACCTCTAGACCTCCAACTGCTCTGTGAATCGTAATGACTTGCAGCGAGCCGACATGCGTGAGAGAGTTCAATATTGTCGATGTTCGGTGAGCAACAAACGTGTCTGGATAAGGTGAAAAACAATTCAGGACATTAGAATCCGTAAACAAAGGTGCCGCCAAGTAGGTCGTTATACACAGCCTCTGTTTTAAACATCCTTCTCCTTCAGAATGTGATGACCGGTTACATGTAACCTGGCCCGAATGGAATCATAGTTCTTATGACCGAATGGTCTGCAAAAACGTGTTCGAGCATCAAGGAACGCGGTTTATCTTTATTTCCATTGCACCCCTACAAGATATTACAAGCACCTCTAACCAGACTATAATATGTAAACAACATCCTGTACAAGAGGGAAAAAAGAAAAGAAAAGATAAGTATCAATACCATGTCAATAGTTTTTTTGTCTAGTAGAGTTATACTCAGGTGAGGGAAAGCATCGTCCCATCTGGTACAGGCCCATTCACGCCCTCCAGTGACGCACTCTGCTGCACCTCCGCCACACTCTGCGCAACAGACGGTGCAACAGCTGCCTGTGCCGCCTGCTGGAACACCTGCGCACCCGCCCCCATACTAATAGCACTCCCAATGCCTCCATGCTTTGACATTTCCACCCTCACACTCTCCAACGCCTTCTTCACGTTCATCCGTTCATTCATCAACGCCACACGAGCGCTCTCCAACCCTCGCCTTTCGTCCTCCAACAACTCTTCCAGCTCCTCAAATTGCGCCATCTTGAGTTCCAACTTGGTCAAAGTGAGCTTTATCAAATTTGCCAGAGTACCCTTGATATGCATCTCTTCTGCGTCTGTAAGAGACTGGGCGGCGCGCGCGGACGATTTTAGCGCAAGGTGTGCCGCGCGAGCGACTTTGGAGTGAGGTACCGTTGCCGACTTCTTCGTCCCTTCGGCTTCATCCCCTTTGCTACCACCGATATCCATATCCTCATCCATCCTATCATCTTCATGTCCTCCTTCAATCTTAACCACTCCGTCCCTCTTATCCTTCTCTCCCCCGCCACCCTCCTTTCCCTCCCCCTCCTCACCGGGTACAACCAATTCATGCAATGCCGTCTTAGCAGCCTCAGCGGCCACTCCAGGTCCAACAACTCCCGCCAAAAATGCAACCACACTCATCACCGGATTATCCGCCTGCTCAAACGGCACCACTCCACCAAACCTGAACATCCCCTTGTCCCCCTCCGCCGCCAAATACGGATCCTCAATTGGAAGCGACAAAAACTTGCGTATACACTGCTGCACCGACCGCGTAGCCACGTGTTCCTCGACCTTGGACCAGTCGTCATCGTACATCTCGATGCCCTCAAGGAGTAATAATAGTTCCTGGTCGGACCAATCGTCTCCTTCGTCTTTTCCTGATCCAAATCCGGATGGAGAGGACGAAGTCAGTTTAACAAAGTCCCCAGAGAACATGGTTGTTGGGAACCGCCCATCAAGATAGCACGGCGGGCAGAGGCAATATTTTTTGTCTTTGAGCGAGTGGTACCGTACAGGGGTACAGTCGGCCCCGCATGTATCGCACATGTATACTCCGCTCGGTCTCGAAGTACCAGTAGTGCCATTCACTGTTGCGGTATCATTGGCAAGCGTAACAGCCTCTGCTTCGGATACTTGACGTGATGTTTTAGCCGTAGTCTGGTATATAGACGAGCGCAGCTCCAATGACGCAGATGCGATCGCCGCCGCCGCTCTTGCCTGTTGTTGTTGTTGCACCCCATTCACCTTACCATGGTCTTTCGGATGTAACCTCGTCCCAGGGTGCAATGACTGCAACCCACGAGGGGTGTCCAACACCACACGATAGTGGCCCGTAAACGGGGGTGCCAACGCCGCAGGACGTTGTTCCGGGTCAATCTGCACCATCCAGTGAACAAAATGCGCGCATACCAGGACAAACTTGGTACTCACCTGGTAGTTAATCAACCCCCACTGCTCCAAAAAGGCGTGAACTCTCATAATCGCACATACGTCTCCCGCCAAATTTCTCCTGCACGCTGTCACTGTCAAATACTCCAATGGCCTTAGGCGATACGTGTTGACCATAAAGTCCCTGTAATCTTTATATATCGCAGGGGTCTTGCTCCGGTTCCGCGAGTTAAAAAACTCGGGCAATGCACGTCGTTCAATGGGGTGGATTTTGGCCATGTCGAACCATGCAGCATACGAGGGGATAATGATTTCGTGCGTTTGGGCGTGTAGATATTTCCGGGCTTGTTCTTCGAGCCGTTGGCGTAGCGCCTCCAACTGTGCTGGGTCCTCGGCGTCATCATTGTCGTCGCCGCTGTCGACCTCTTCTTCGGCGCCATCAATCATGGACACGTCGCCGTCCTCTTCTCCTTCTTTCATGATTTTAATCTTGACGGTACTTCCGGTTCCGCCGTCGTGTTGGGAGGCAGAGGCATCCCCTGCGTCGGGCGGTAAATTGCCGATGTCGGTCGACTGGAGAGGGTCAAGCTCGCTGCGCTTTCCAGGGGCATTGTCGGGGTCGACAAGGGTTACTCCATGGCTCTGGTGAGGCACGGTGAGTCTGAGCCGCTTGTTGTCGGAGGACTGCTGAGGCGACGAGGCGCGTTTTGGTGAATCCATCATGGCCGGCTCGCAGTGTCTTTTCAAGCTGCTGTTCGCCTGTCACACGTGACGTTGGTTTGTAAGTGACAACAAATAAACGCAAATACGACAAAACAACCCTTCCAGTCACTGGATAGCTATCCCTACCATACACACGAATTCAACGAGTGAACGGTAAGGGTGATGTTTTACTGAGAGGCAGTTTTGGTCACAACCCCGCTGACACCTGTCTTGTATCTGCTAATGGCCTTATTCCGGGTATTGAGATTGATGACATCGGCCCAATTGGCATTCCTTTATCCGAACACAATGCAAAGAAAATAAAACGTGCCTCTTTAGCACCACCCGAACATGGCCAACGTACGATCTCTGGTGCAACGGTGAGAGACACTTAGGAAATTCAACCGTCGCTCGTCAAGGTTGAGTGGCCGGACCTTGGCACGTTCATTAGCTTCCTATGTGCCTAAGCGTGGATATTGCTGAAGGTTATCCGATACCTGAGCTTAAGAACGTCTCATTATTCGGAACCGGTTCCCGGTAAGCATGTCGTTCGTTCCCTTGGTCCAACCCCACTAACGCATCATAGCTTCCCTGCTCATAAGGGGTTGGTCCATTTCAGAGAGCATCATATTACATGCTGACCACTCGTAGCACTCAGGAACAGGGCGGCACGTTTGACACCATGATGCTCATTCTACCCTCCGCGCATTACACGTTTCAGATGGCCTGGAGAGCCGAATTATCCTACGGGTCCAAGTGTATTCGCATGGTATAGGGACGCCCAGCACGAACATAAACTCATCTCTGGTTGCAAACTTGCGTTACAGTACAATCTCATACACCCATTGTCCGGCAGTCCTGCTTTAACGGCCCCGTATGCAACCACCACAAAACTCCGCGGGATCTTACATCAGCGGAGGACTGTTGCGTTCGAAGAGACGTTGAAGCATAGTATGATTACATACTTGCTGCAGAGCTCGTACCCTATGCGGGAACTTCTCGAGGGGACTGGGGGATTAAAAGGCGAAGATGCTCACGAAGTTTCAAAAATTCGTGCCGTAGCCGAGGAACTCGGTTTTTTTCTTTTTTTTGAATCAAAACGCAATACAATTGCAAGGTGGAGAATACAAACGGAATGTAAGTAACTATATAGTCCGAACTGTCGTTCAGATAGTAACTGTAGTCCGACATATGAGTCATCTGAAATCAAGCTAAGTAGATCAAGTAAAGAAACCATCAAGGACGAAAAGAAGAAAACCTAATATCCCACTCCTTCCGGCGCGTCACCGAAGGTGACCGCCGTTAGATTCTTCTCCAAAACTTTTTCCAGGCCGTTTTGGTCGTTGGTGAGGTAATGTAAGTTTTTTTATAGTGTGCATCGGCATAAGACGTGTTTTATATTATGTCAAACCTGCAATCTCGTCTGGCGTTCGGATGCCACCCTCTTCGATAGTCCCTTGTGGGTGCGTGATTAATAACAATCCTCGTAATTCTTGCCAACATTTTAATATTGTCGTCTGAAACGTCGTAAAAAATATTTCGCCTTTTCCCGAAAGACGGGGCTATCTTTTTATTCTTGAATTTTAAACGTAAGTAGCCGTGTCCTAACGTGTTAGGTTTGCTAGAATCGGAAATCCATTTTTTGAATTCAGCGTTTTTGACATCTTGTATCTTCGACAGTAAGGTCGATTTAACTATTGTGTCTTCGAGGAGTTCAGATTTATCGGCGACCTTGCCGACGTGTTCATTTTCCACGATCCCCATGTGGCTTGGGCACCATGAGACGTTAACTATATCGACTTTGTGCTTCATGACCGTAACGAACCAGTGGTGAAAATCTACCGTTGCTTTGATAGAAAGCGATTGGAGGTTGTGAGCGGAGGTGTCCCAAATGAGCTTGGTAGCGTTCTCATTGTCAATGAGAAATGTAACACGACTGTAGGGTAAGCGTCTGAGGCTTTGGAAAGCATACTGAAGAGCTGCGATCTCGGTGTCGAAAGATGAGTGAGCTGAAACTTCATGGGCGAACTCGTGTGCGAGCTCTTGGTTTATTAAAAATGCGCCTGCTGTGACGGCTGAACCTTTTTTGAAGGAACGGTCCGTTGCGATTAGTAAGTGATCGCGTTCGTTTCTGATAGTGTTAAGCCAGAGTTGAAAATCTTTAAACCATTGTGTAAAGAGATCAGAATCTCTTTTAGGATGATCATAATTGACGAATTTTATATTATTATGGAATAAGTCGAGTATACGTCGGCCTCTTATCTGTTCGGGGTGGCTATAAGTAAATTGTTCGTCGGTAAGGTACGTAACGTCTTTGCAGATGTTAAATGTAGTGTGTTTTTCGTATGCCGATGGTTTGATTCGAATTCTAAACTTGTCGAAAGCTGAAATTCTTATTCTAGCGAGACGTCTTATCGGGTGTGATGAAGAGAGTTTGTTAACTCGGATGGCGTATTTGAAGATTTGTATGTTCAAAAGGGATGTTAAAGGCGGTATGCCTGTAATCACTTCAAGGGCTGTAATCAGGGTGGTGGGGAACGCGCCAGAAATCCAGCGCATTCCAGTATTCAGAACTTTGGCCAACTTTCTTACTTTATCTTTAACTCCTCATCCATCTTTCCTAATGAGTTGTCCAGTATTCGTAAGGAGCTGAGCGTAGATAAGGCTTTGTTGATGTAACGTTGATTGTGCTCGCAGAAGTCGAGACGTGGATCGAAGAAGAATCCTAAGTAACGCCGGATGGGTTTCGGAGTCAGCGTGATGCGTTCATCCGTCCAAGTTATGGACTGGTAGTGTTATGGGTGGATATTCGATGTCCTTGTAAATGGGTTTAGACGGTAGAGCGAGGTTTCGTGCTGCGAAATGAAAAAATTCCGATTTTCTGGTTCGATGTTATGTCCCACACTGGTCATGATGTTGTAAAGGGCTTTGTAAAAGAATTTTAATCTGTCAGTGTTTAAGCGCATAGAGTTTGAAGAAGAAACTAAAATGTAATCGTCTATGAAAGAAAGGATGTTTTCGGTATTTTTTGAGAGAAAGGGAAATGTATACGTAAGAGAAGAGAAACATAAAGGTTTGAAACTATAGGCAAAAGTGGGTCTCCTTGAGAGACTCCCTCGGGCGTAAGGAATAACTCTGAGGTGTCGCTGCCCCATGTGTACGTAGTTTTTCTGTTTTTGAAATAATTAGAGAATATTTTTGTAATGGTTTCATCGAAGCCTTGTTTCTTTAACATGGTAAGTAAAACGTCATGGTTCAAAGGCGGGAAATATTCAAAAGCGAGACACGTCGTAAAGCAACCTCTGTCTCTTGCTGTCCTAATCCATTCCTTTAGAAAGATTCCTGCGTCCACCGTTGACCTTTGTTTTACGCCTCCGAACTGAAGAGGATGGAGGAGATCGTATTTCATGGCTTCGTCTTGAAGCCTTGTAGCAATGATTTTGAAGAGGAGTTTACCTACGCAATCGAGAAGGGCGATAGGTCTGAAGTTTTTTAGCTTTGAATAGTCTTCGCGCTTTGGTTTTAGTATAACTACTCTATTAGAGAGTTTGAATTCTTCTGGCCAAACACCTTCTGTCATGATGTCATTGTATAAGCAGGTCAGCTCCCGAAGGAACTGAGGGTCTTGGTGGTGCCGACGCCATGGCCGTGGCTTTAATCGCTTCAAGGAGCTCCAGATGTGAAACGGGGAACCATTGATGAGCGGGTCATTGAGGTAGCTCATCGATGACGGACCAATTTATGTGTTCCTTCGGTCTTGCGCTTGAGAACTGTTTGTCGAGAGTAGGCCATAGCTCGGTAGCCGATTTAATGCTGTTGCTTTGTTCGTTGGCGAATCTGGGGATGCGTGAAAGAGGTCTTTCTTTCGTCCACTTGACTCCTTCCCAGGGTTTGTTCGTTGCGCACATGTCTGT
>JNHY02000278.1:0-17017 GCA_001691755.2 Amanita polypyramis BW_CC | reverse complement strand
TATATATGTTCTTATATATTATATTGTGTATTTCCAACAGAATTTTCAATTTTTAAATCGAGATGATGAACCAACTTGGTATAGAGAAGGCAAATTTTCAGTACATATCGTCATTGCCAAGCCTGGATTGTTAACCAGGCCGCTCCCTTTTGTACCACCTGTTGCTGTTGGGGTCACACAACCCATGTCTGCAGGTCTCATCACCCCTGGTGTGCTGCCTGCACCAGCCCTCACCTCACTTCGCTGCACTCAGTCGCAGCCCTCAAGGATGCGTCTTTTATCAAGATTGCTTGTGTTAACTGCTCCGGGCCCCACACTGCTACCTCGCATACGTGCCCCTTTTTCACTCATCATTTCAATGCACCCGCCCTTGCCGAACTGCAGAAGGTGCGCCTTCATCATCTCAAGGAAGCTCAGTCTTCCAAAGCGGAGCTCAAACTGGCCAGGTCTTCTAAAGGCAAATCCAAGGCCTAGGTACTGTTCTTATCTTTTAGCTTGTATTCGCTTTCTGCCCTATATCTTTTGCACCCTAGCTGCTTAGACAGCCTTTTTTTTTCGTCATGAGCCTGCCCATTTGGGCTTTGAGGAGGCAGGTTTCCATAAGTACACTATTCTGTACACTGTTTTTCCCCACCTGCATCTTTRAGGGGTTTAAGCTTACTACTACAATATATATGCATTCTTAAAATAAATAAATAAAAATAAATAAAATATAGAGAAGGCAATGCACCAAGAATTCTGGACCTTGTTTTCTTCAATAATGCTCTAGGAAGACAAGATGCTCAAGATCATTTGAAGATCATTGACAAGGTATTTGATCATAGAACAATCTTGCTTCAGCTTAGTCAAGGTCGACACACAACTTCAGGATGCCCATATTTGAAAGTTGATTCGGAGGAAGAACTCTCATTCTTACAGGACATTTTGGTGGCGATGCCATTCTGGACTTGTCTAGCTACTGCTCAAGACAAGACATCTTGTCTCATGACTTCCATCAGTAATGCCTTTAACAAATACTCCAAAACACCGAATCCTATTACATTTGATACATGTTTGTATTTGACTGGTTACTTACTTCGGTTTGTATTCTATACTCGCAATAAAATTGTGTTTTGATTTAAAAAAAAGGACCCTCAAGGGTCGAGAAGCTAAGTCTCGTGCGTTGTCAGCAAGTTCGTCAACGAACTCATTTCCGGGAATCCCGGATGCCCATATGGCTTGGCACCAGGGGTCGTGATGGTAGCAAGGGGGTGGTTTTCAAGGCAGGAACATGCGGCAGTCATGGCTGTTAAAATCACAGGACCATTGTTCGCCCAAATTCGAGAGCTCACCGAAATTGGAGAGCAATGGCAGAACCATTGTTCACCCAAGTTAGAAAGCTCGCCGAAATGGGAGAACAATAGTCATCTATTGACCACCCCGAAGGACAAAAACGGCGAACTACACTCTTTAGTGTCCTTGCTTGCGATTGTCATTGATCATCACTATCTCATGGCCCTCCATACCGACTTCACGAGTCTAGGGCAGTAAATAACTCTGCGGCAGTGGCCAAGTCATGCCAGTGTCGAAGCTCTAGAGCCACTACAGAGCGATGTTCCCACGGTGCACATTCCATCAGATTCGTCGCCATTGATAACCTTTTGATCGTCGTGACCAGAATCTATCGCACGGACGAGTGAAGATGACAGCAGAATGCGCCCGCATACACTTCATATATTTTCTTTCGTTGGTACAAGAGGCATCCCCTTTGTCAATGAGAATGGTAATTTCGTTATATCTGCGCTCTGTAAATGAACAGCGCGAATTTTATCAAATTCTTGAAGTCTATGACACGCGTTACTTCTGAGGAGTTTGTCAACAGAGCTTGGGTCATTAATGCTCTAAGCTCCAGGCCTTGGTAGATGCAATTTATCCCAATCTAAAAACATAATGTGACCCACGTCAGTTTTAAATGAACGTTTTGGCGTACTCATCCAAAGAGCTCTCTCCCTGGGAACCAGACTGGACCCTACCGGTTCGTAGAGCAGGGACACCTCCAGCTGCGCAGCATTTCGGCTACTGAAACCAAAATTGTTGACATGTACAATGGGGGAAATTGACAGAGGAGTCGGGGGTGGGCGTCGTGGGCAGTGACATGGATAGATATATCCGTTGTTTGTAGCCCATTCTGCAAACGAAACGACGGATTATTGTCCAAGTCATCGTACATGTGAATGACGACAGCCGTCTTGTTGTCTGTTTCTCCATGTCGTAGATCATCCAGTTCCGCGTTTGGTGAAGTCATGGATTTATAATGTAGGAGTAGGACAAACATATTTGAAAATCGTAGCAAAAATAGAATCATACGACTCTGATAACCCAGAAGGCGATAGCACGGTCGGTTGGGGTTGGAATGCTGCGACAGTAATCAAGGAATGTTTCTTCTTCTAAAGAGGGGTTCGCAAGATGCACCTAGGAATGGCTGTCGGAACGGGCGATGTGGTCATTGCGTCGAACGAACGTGTAGACGACAACGGAAGGGTAATGTCATCAGCATAACCTCTCTCGAAGGCCGGGAGTAACAAGACGTCTGATTGGGCACTGTCAAAAGAGACGGACGCCGCTCAGGGGAGACTAAAAATAAATACCAAAGAACAAGGAAGTTACCCCATCCACACAGACCGGTCCAGTGGTTGTTATCGCGCGCTTGTTGGTGAGCGGCATCAAGTTTAGCTCGTAGTTACACTGGCCGCTGTATAGTAGCAACAACTAACTGTTGGCTACATTAGAGTTCATGGCTATGTAGATGACGTACGAACTAACCAGTTGGGAGAAAGTAATGGGACTAGTGTTATCAAGGGCATGATTCATTATCGTCGGCGTTCTGCTGTGCCATTGGCGCCTGTCGTAACGTGGGGATATGTGGGGGTTTCGACTGTCCGGCTGGAACTACAGGTGAGTACTTCTTTTCTCGGCCCCTCCTGGTACATTATGGAGATTGTTGTAAGTTACTAGTCATTCGTTTACTACCTCGTTACGGTCACAAATACAAATAATGAGTACTTGAGTTCGGGACTCTACTTTGGGTTGCTGCGCTATATATCGCTTGTAATTGCATAGCGAATATTGAGGCTATAGATAAGACTGTATCGAGCCCAATCACTGCAGATGCCAAATTAAGCACCTGCAAAGGGCTGACAAGGCAAGAAACACTTCTCTACATCCCCGCGAGCGCCTGACATGTCCAATCCTTATAGGCGGGACAACAAGTGACTCTAAAGCAGGGATGACAATGACATTGTTATGAAAAAGAAAATTTACGCTCACACGCCTCATGACCGAGTATTTGGTACTGCTTGCCCAGTCACATGGGGCCGCGTTGTTTGTCCTGGAGGGCGATAACAAACAGGCGCGAACGTGATCCAAGTTCGAGTTCGCACTGCTTTCTTGCTCTCTTTCTTCGAGCCCCAAGCAAGCCCATAACCGGAGCCTCCCTCGACGCTATCCCCATTTTTGCAGCGGTTGGTAGCGAGACAGAGGACTCTGGTGTTAAATCAGGGGTGCACTTCGCGAAGGTGAGCCTGCTTCATTGTATAACCGATTGTTCTACATCATCTCGTGTAACCCAGGGATCCAAGAAGTCCTTACGAATATTAACGCGTTCTCATTTAGCATTTATATAGCCTCACGGTTCACGATTTTATTACGCTAACGAGCGTCCGCAAGGTTTCTCGCCGTCACGAATCACGATTGAACAAGATTATTAGAAAACCACATTTTCGTTCACAAGGAGAAAAGGAAAAAAAAACAAAATAATCTATTTCGTATCTGGACGAAATCTAGATCTTTCATATGCGCAATTCACTACCATTGTTGTCTCGGCCCTTGGGCGAGACAACAAACACAATCAATAAGTCAAGTTCAAACGCACAGCAATCACATTCGGTTATTCCTTCTATTCGTCTGTTAAATGCAACCCCATCTGCGACGGGGCTTTCTTCCGAGGCGAGCTCCTCATTTAACAATAGCATGTCTTTCGAAGGGTCATCTTGGGGTTCATTCCCTTCCACCGTCCTCGCACCTAAGGAAGAAGCCGCTCCGAAGCGCCGCCTTGTTCCCAAGAAGTCAAAGCTAGGTCTTATCAGCGTCGTTGGCGGTAAAGATAAGGAAAATAGACAGGCGGATACCGTGGGCACGAACCAGCGAGACACTGGGAACAAGAGTTTTGAAATATACGTCGATCCTACTCTCGACCTAGAGCTCGGAGAGATTTTGATGGTGAAGAAAAAGAAGTCGCGTGCCGCGTTGGACGGTATGCAGTGGGGACCGCTTGGGGAGGTGACGAATATCCCAGCGTCTGGTAGCGATAGTGGAAGTAACAGTAGGGCAAAGGGGGCCACTCAGTCGCAAGCGTCTGGGTTTTTGAAGGTCAAAGGCGAGGAGAAGGACAAATGGTGGAGCATTGGACGAGGTAGGAAAGATTCTAAGGATAAATCCGTAAAGGAAGGCAAGGAAAATAACCCCCGGGAAAGCTCAAATACACGTGCAAAATGTATGTGTCGATATATTCTGAATATTTCTTCGTGCTCACAAATTGTTTTTAGCACCGGAGCTCGTAGCGCTTCCCCCACGGGCCAAGAGTGAGTTCAACACCTGATTTACAAGTCGCACATTAGTAATGTGCTTGTGTTTAGCCCCTGAACCCCTGAAGTTGGGTGACGACAACCGAGATAGATTCAATTCGCTTGATTTTGGAGTTATGCTCAAATCGCCAACGACTCTCGCACAGCCGAGAGTTCAAATCTGCGAAGCACATCCAGAAGTAACATTTTCGCGTACCGGAACTCCCACAGCAGGCGGTCTTCTGGCACCTCCTCCAGTCATCCCAACTGGTGCTAACCAGAACCAGAGTTCCATCGCCGTTCGTGCGATGAGGTCCGTTCGCTCGCTCGCTCGGATCGGGAGCTGGGCACAGTTGAGAAAGGAAAGTAACAGCCAGGACGAAAAGGAGAAAGAGGTTAAAGAGAAGGAAAGTACCAAGGAGGTCGACGGTAAGAAGGAAAAGAGCAAAAGGTCTAAGAAGGAGAAGAAGGAGAAGAAAGAGAAGAAAGAGAAGGGGAAAACACAGACGGGCTCCTTCAGCAGCTTTGAGGTAGGCGGGTTGCCGCCTGAAGCTACGGCCAATCAATTGAACTCGTCTAAACAAACTAGTCGCACACTCGGAAAGAAAGTTAGTGTTCTTGGGTTGGGCCTACCGTCAAGTATGAGGTTGCCTACCATCAGGAGTGGATCGATGAATTCCTCCACTGCCGCGGCGGTGCAAACGAGCGCCAATCGCCTTTCCGTCGAGAAGCCCTTTTTAAGCAGAGGACGGTCCGGCTCAGTACTTTCAAATGGGTCATCCTTACGACCTCCGTCTACGGTCTCTAGTACATCCAGAGTTTCTTCGTATAGCAACAGTTCTGCGTCCGTTCGTTGGGACGAGGAAGGGCTTGAAACAGTCAGGGAATTAAGGAAGAAGGAAAGACAAGAGAAGGTGAAGGAAGAGAAGAAGACCAAGACCAAGGATAGAAGGAAGAAGAGCGAGAAGGATGGTGAGAGGGATGGCGGGAGCCGGCGATCCTCCGAGGGGAGGAAGAGGACGCTGATTACAGATGTATTCCCAGATGCTAGCTCCTCGAGGAGGTCATCGGCCTCTTATGAGCCGCCTTCGCGGCGCTCATCCGTCGTGCAAGGGCCTCCGTTGTTGACAGTCGAGGAGGCGACATCCGATGGGCACAGTGGTCTGGATGATGATGGTGGACTATTGAGCGACGCCGCAACACCCACAAAGAGAGCTCGTCCACGTCCCGTTTCTGAGCAAATGTTAGGAAAGGCTAGACCCATGGGTATGTACGACAATGATGAGGGTGAGTTCCCAGGGTTAGAGTGTTACCTCAATGAGGTGCGGTGCTAACATATACCCAAGGTGTCTTGTCGCTCCTGGATGCGGCGACGAATGATCTCGCTCAGCTAATCATGACTCTCAACCTCGAAGCGACGCCTAACAGCACGCCCAATGCAACTCCAATGAGACAGTCGCCTAATGGTGGTGATAAGACCATCATGGATGAGAACATCACCGAGAGACTGAGGGTGCTACCTGAGAGCCCCCTACACAGAACGCTACGCGAAAATATCACCTCGATCGCCTCGCTGCGATCTTATGCTCAGTCTTTGCGACGTACTGGATCCCAACTTCTAGGTAGCCCAAAGAATTCATTTCGCCTAGTGGCAAACCCTGCGTCTGGCGATGTGCCTATTGGACAGCAGATCGCGCCGTGGTCCAAGTTACTTGAAGGTTTGTCTCCCAAGAAGCAAACAGCTACAACGGAGGGTGCTAAGCACAAGTCTCCACCGAACACGTTCCGCAAAGGACACCGGAGGCAGATGACCCCTGCTCCTGAGCCTGAGCCTGCACCGGTGTTCCAACCATTAAGGCCGGCGGTGAGACCTAAGAGGGTGGTTACTCCCGAATCGGTCGTGGCTGCCCCTTCAACGTCAACTGAGTCGCCGGAGTCCTCTATCGAGCTGGGTCGGGGCGGTGTAGTGATCCGCGGGGTTCCCTCTTTGAACACGTTTGGCTCGCCCTCGTCCACCATCGCCAAGAAATTTTCAAAGAAGCGGTCGTCTGTTGGTTCGCGTGAGAATGAGAAGAGTAATAGAGTGCCTATTCCGCCGGAGACGAAGCGAGTGTTGGGTATGTCAGGGACCCTAGGAGGATCGGATGATCCTGCTATTTATGCGGTGCCAGAGTTAGACGCCTCAGATCCTGATTCTGATATTCCAGACGAGTTGCAGTTCATCCTGTCTGCCAACTCTGATGGTGTTTCGTTTAGATCTATTCCTCAGGATGATGACACTTTCTCATTCCCAATAGAGAAAGAAGACCAGAACAGTCCAGTATCGTTACCACCATCGATTCCTCTCCCTGTTCCGGTCAGTGTCTCAGCAGAGACTTCA
Organism: Amanita polypyramis BW_CC; assembly: GCA_001691755.2. Classification (NCBI taxonomy): domain Eukaryota; kingdom Fungi; phylum Basidiomycota; class Agaricomycetes; order Agaricales; family Amanitaceae; genus Amanita; species Amanita polypyramis. Next base: position 10,036 of record JNHY02000278.1, on the reverse strand, counting down.
CTTGCGACGGCGTTCCTTCCTGTCTTCCGCGCATGTGTTATTGACGAAGATGAGAATCACGCTGACATTGATGAGCGCTCGGAAGAAGACACCGCCAAGTCCTTCGATTTCACGAGCGAGTTGAGAAAGTTGGACGAATCTGGAGATTCAGACAGGAAAAGCTTTGTTGAACAGTTGGAGAATGCCTTCCGTACGCCGGCGAAAGTGGACCTTAACTTTGACCTCCCTGGGGGCACGCGCCTATTGACCGTGAATGATCCCCCTTTGCAGCGCTTACCGTTTGCGTTGACGAAGGAAGAAGAAAGTGAGAAGAAGACTAATGCTAGTGCCGATGCTACGCCGTCGCAGTCATCCGGGTTTGATAACCAGAATGAGATGCTTAAGATGTCTGGGTTGGTGGATGAGAAGGAGCCGACCGTGTTGAATGGAATGGAAACTGAGCCAAGCTCGGGGAGCAAGTCCGTCCTGGACCTGTGCAACTCCGAGTCGCAGATCTTAAACGCTAAGGAGCCTACACTCCTTCCTGGTACAGACAGCTTGAGGAGTGGACTTGAAGATGAAAATGTGGTAAATCCAGAGGTCTCGTTCTCGTCAACTCAATCATCTCGGTCGAACGGACAGCTTAACACGTCATTCAAGTTTGGCGGTAAACCCAAATCGAAACCGTCTCTAGCCGATTCAGAAAAGAAACAGCAGGAGCCACTTACCTTGTCAGATATTATCCCTCCACTGTCCCATGCTCGTTCATTGTCCTTTGCAGAAGAGGAAGATTCTGTTTTGAAGTCTATCTTTGCCAAAGTCAAAACTAACGGTGTTGCTCCTCAGCCTCGTCCACGACTTAATTCGGATTCAAGCTCAAAACGAAGGAATAGGATCTCTGCTAGGTCGATCCTTGCTCATTCACGGCATTCGTCGGCCTTGAGCTTTACTGGCTTTGATTCGTTTGAGGAAATTAGGCGCGGCTTTGAGTTTAGTGGGCCAAGGCCTATATTTTACCCTCCCCTTACAGGAAGTGACAAGATTAATCATCGGCAGCAGGACTCGGTTCTCAGCATTGCGTCGGTCTCATCCTATGGAAGAGTTATTAACCCAGGTGTGATCGATCCTTTTGGTTTCTCTCTCCCAAGTCTTCAAGAGAGGCCTTCAAGCGAAGATATAACGTCGACCACATTCTCATATACTGTTGATGACACGTTTTCTTTCATGCGCCATCCGTCGAGGCGCCTGCGTGTCGATAGCGATGCTTCTAGTTTCTACTTCCGTCCACCTCTGCCTAATAGGACACATAGCCGTGGCCACCGTCGTCAGGAGTCAAGCGTGTCTTCTATGTCCATGGGTGGTCCACCGGTCAGTTTTTATAATAGACGCTACAGTGGTCATCGTAAGAGCGATTCGAGCGCGAGCGTGAGCTCGGTGGCGCTGTCGTATGCTATGCATGGGGCTAGTGGTGGCCGCGCTGCTTGGACGAAACATCGTTATGATCCTTCTGTCGATTCCGTCATGAGCGACATGTCGGCGCTCAAGTTGGGTAGGCCTGGTCTCGGTGATAAAATGTTTGACACGTCTTTCGACCAAGGCACCTCGCTCTCGTCTGTTTCGAGGTCACCTCCGGAGCCAGACAGGTCTTCATCGCTTCTGCCTCCCGAATATGTCAAGAGTTCTTATGACTCAATCATAGACATTTCCGATGAACCCAGAACGTCATCAGATTCTATTTTCGACAAGACAGGCCAGCGAGCACCAGATGTCTCGGATTCGGTCTTTGGTGGTAATGATTCTGCAGGGGTGAATGCTGGATTCCAGCCTCAATATAGGCCTGTTTCCGTGATTAGTATGTTGAGTGTTAAGAGCCCACCGAAAGAAGACGATACGTGGATCAGCGTAAGTTTCAGCGTTATTTCAATGGTATCTCCAGCTAACTTTTTATATAGATGATTGGCGGTGGTCATATTCGCCGAAATTCTGTCGCATCCGCTATTCAAGCTTCGCCCTGTGCACGAGTGGAGAAGCGAAAGAAGCAGTTTATCCCTATGGACAATCATGAGGAACAACTTTCACCGAAGAAGCCGAGAATCATCAAAGAACCCTCCATCTCCACGACTTCAACTAGGTTTGGCGACGACCGGATGATTAATGCTGCAAAGGGTCTGTTACAACGGCAGAGTTTGGAAGAGAGCTGCCTCATTGGTGAGGGTGAGGACTCGTCGATTTCTTGTAAGCAGCACAACGAATTACCCTTTCTAAATACTGACAACTATGTCCAGTCCATTCCGCCCCAGTCTTTTCAAGGCCATTGCCAGCGGGACGTTCCCGCTCGAGCACCTGCACTTCCAGTTCTGGCGGTGAGACGCCACCGCTCTCATCTGACGGTTCATCTATCTCCGGCGGCTCCCAGTCCAGTATCGACATGGCTCAGCTTAATTCTCTGCTGGCAAATTCCACCTTCCCAATGTCTACTACGGGTATGACACGAACTCGGGCCCGAGCGCGTGGACAAGGCCATCGTCGTCGGTACTCTGCAGCCCGGGCATCGCGTACGTCAGTATACGAAACGATCGAGGAGGAAGTGGCCAACGCTGTCTCCCCCGCCCCTACAGTGACGTCACTCAAGTTTGCTAGTCCCACGACGACGACTACTCAGCCGGTTGTCGTGGTTGATTCTGATACGGCCTCCTTGGATTTGACAGTATCGGATGGGTCTTTTTGGAACAGTGAGACAGGGATTATAGCGCTCAACAAGTACTTTGCTTTGAGGCATGAGGCAGAGGATACGGTTGTGGAAAGCAAAAGGGTCTGGGTGGACACCCCCTTTTCGATATTTGCTGTTCAGAGTAGGTCTGGTGGTCGCCACCGTATGTATATAAGTCGCTGATTTTTTTTCTTAGATTTCCACCCTCCGCGCAATCCCGAAGGGATGAAGGCACTTCTACAACACTCCGTTCAAAATTATGGACCACTCCCCTCGGAACTCAGACCACGCCGTCGCAGCAGGACCCACTCTCGGCCGTCGCCCTATCCCCTGGCTAGAGTTAGCAGGGTCTTCTACCCACCTGAGCCAAAAGAATCGTCGCCAACGCCAGCTAGTCAATCCTTTGGAAATACATCGTCGCCGCTATCGCAAGTACTACAAGAAATCCCGGTCAACTCCAATATCCCACCGTCGCCCGCCCCGTCATTTACCTCAAAATCGTTTTCACCGGAGAAAGCGCCGATCAAGCGCGGAACGCTGCCTGGCCAGCCTCCGATACGTCCTCGTGTCGCTTCGTCTGCCCGTCGGGCTGCTCTTGGCTGGACGAAGCGCAATGCCAACGGAGATCAGAAGGAGAATAAGGAGAGAAGGGAGAATAAAGAGAATAAGGAGAATAAGGAGAATGTTAGCATGGGATCCGTTAAAACGTGAGTATCATGCCCTGAGTAGTTTTATTAGTAACTGATTTGTTACGTAGCCCTGGGGAGTCCCTTCGTCTGAGCCGCCCTCGTCCTCGCGGTCGTCCGACACCCGCAACGCGCCCGCGCCCGATTCGGATCTAAGTCGACGCCGTGCTTATCATTCAAATTTTTGCAATTGCTATCGTCTATGCTTCATTATGCCCTATGCTTTGCTCTCGACATTGTACGACAAAGGCATTCAATCACCCGGCGTCAACAACATCTCGACGCCAATCACGCATCTTCATGGTTCTAATAGTCGCACAGTTTGTTCACGATCACGACTCAACGTTAATGACAACGTGATAAATTTCTTGTCTGTTCGCAGTCTTGTCTGTTTTATTACGACCCGTCACGATTTTTTTCCATCTTGCTTTCTGTCGCATTGCTGTCGTGTGCGCTGTCGGTTATCCAAGACCTTTTGTTGTTTATCTCTCACGTTATTGGTTGGTTTGCTTCCTAGAGTACTGTGTACACCCTTGTTCGCTGTTCCTTGCACTGGTGTATATACGTTCTCGACTGTGTCGTAGCTAACACGTACTACATCAATTTAATAGACTGTTGTTCAAGTAAGATTGTCAACGCGTGAAAAATGTTGAGTGGGGCCCCGCGGCTGACTAGGAGGCACGGCGTGGCCATGTTCCCTTCGACACCATCGTCCAAATCGATATCAAAGGCTTCTGCACGCGTCAACCATTCTAATGGGCCCATGCAAACGCCTCCAAGCTATTTGACGCGCTCAAGAATACCACTCGCCGAGCGGATACAAAAGCGTATCAACCGAATTCAAGGCAAGAACGAAAACTATGAGTCTCCTAGCAAGCGGAAAGGGGCCAGTACTAAAGCCCCTCGTGTGTCACCCTCACCTTCGAAATTCGGAAGGGAGCGTATGGTGAGAGCTACGAGCGGACATTTCAAGAGGCCGAGCCTGGAGGCGAACTGTTTGAGCGCTCAGGGGGAAGATGCTGCTACGTTTTGTGCGTCCTCCACACTATTTTTTGAACATGTTCTCACTTCCTATGCCGTCCACCAGTCCAGGATCCTCCGTTATACCAACAGCAACTTGCCGGTAGCAGCTCAATTCCAACATGGGGAGAAAGCCCGTCCTTCAACATGTCGTTCAACCGTTCGTCAAACTTGAGCTTTAACTTGAACTCTTCCCGAGCCGACTTTTCCCCTCTGTCGAATCTGGAATCTCCTCTGTCCAGGACAGCCAAAACCCAGATTAGGGCTCGTGTACGCGGGCACATGCGTGCAGCGTCGCGTTCTCTTGTACATGAAACGATTGAAGAGGAGGCTCCGGGTGTCGATTCGGAAACTCCTATCCCTGCTATTACGTCGCTTCAACTTTGTACTCCGGAGGCCCTCTTTCTGGAAAGCAAGAAAAGGATGGATACTCGTGAAACGCTGAAGCATTACCATGCGTTGAAACTCGAAGCGGAAACGACTGTAACGGAGAGTAAGAAACAATGGATAGATACGCCTTATTCCATCTCTGCAGTTCAAAGTGAGTCCTATACCCATGCTGCTGGTCATGTCATGCGAGTACTTATTAATGCGCAGACTTCCAACCTCCGTGCGATGTGGAAGCAATGCATTCGCTCCTTGAAGATTCGATGAAGAACTATCGGCCGCTGCCTTCTGAACTACGACATCACCGCCGACGCAGTTCGAGGACGTTCTCGTCGAGAATGTCGCCCTACGCTCATGCTCGGATGAGCAGACTAATGTCTCCTCAGAAATCCATTGCGTCTCCATCTCCATCTTCGAAGAAGACAAGAGGAAATCTGGTTGCTGAAGCATCGTCTCCCTCTTTGTTACAGGAGATTGCCATTAAACGTAACAGTTTTGCAACACCTGCGCCAAATTCCGCTGCGACTGATCCTTTTACACCCCTTAACAAGAGAAAGTCTGGCAAAGAGACTCCGAGATATGCAAGTCCTTTGAAGATGAAGTCTGTATTTGGTCGGCCACCTGCTTCAAGACAAGGAGTGTCTCTCGAAAGCCATTTGAAGGCCAAGTCTGTTCACCGCCAAGCATCACCATCTAAACAGTCTGTAACCTCTGGCAAGTCGACCAAACACACACAGAGGAACAAAGAAAACGAACAACCTGAACCCTTGAAGACGTACGTTGTTGTATTTGTATTGCTTGTTGTGTTTCCTCATTAACATGATATCAAGTCCTGGTGGTTCGTTGCGGGTTGACCGTCCTCGTCCTCGATACCGAACTCCTACTCCCGGCCCAAAACGACGATCAGTGAGGAAGTGACAGCGTCCAACGCAGCATGGTTCTTAATGCTTGTTGTATCTTTCTACCCGTTTTGTCACGGTTCTCGTTTTGTTATCGTATCTGCTATCCGCTAAGTTCTGGTTCTTTGCATGCTTTGTTATGCCGCTTTGCTCTTTACGTGTTTTCCACTATCATGTGTTCGTTTGTCTTGTACTCCGCATTAAAATACGTGCCCCAGACAATTTCTGTGTGGCAACTTCCCTCCAACAGAATATGTGACAAGGACAGATGCTGTAGTACTGTTATGCCTTCAGACACACATCCCACTACAACAATGCTGGATAATTTTCAAACCCTCAAATGTATTCATTGATCTGGATGTGACTGTACTATGGTTGGAATGATAAAAACTATATGATTAATCAAGAGGGGGTGCAAAAAAAAGATTATGCATATTAGGTTAGCTAGTTGAGTGCTGGAGGTAAAGGACATGGGGTTGCTATGGTGATACTAATGAAGGACACTCTCTACTGGGCATAGTGAGCAGGCAATAAGTGAAGGGATAGCAGAGCAATCAAGAAGACTGAGATCAGGAGCAGATCAGATGGTGACAAAATTGTCAGGGTCTGATGTGCAGGGTATTCACTCAGGGAGGCAGTGATGGGGACGGAGGTAAATCCTTGATTGCAAGTCTGGGGACCTAGACTAATACAAATGGGTTTATATACCTACCTATGTATTACTGTTTCCTAACCAAGCAATGCATAACCATAGGTACACAACATGTCCATTGTTCTACTGATAAGGTAACAGAGTCCCACAGGTGGACCAGACTGTACCAAAGCCTGGCCTGCAAATCTTTTAGATTATATCAAGTACATATACGCAGTCCCCCAAGTACTACAACCACTACGCAATAGCTCGCCTCCGAGATAATGGCTTGCTCCTCTTCCGCTTCTTACCTTGCGCAAATTCGCCCGCTCTTTTATGCTCACGCCCAAGGTTATCCTCTTTCTTGACCTGATAGATCCGGACGATCCAGTTTTCTGTCGTATACGCCTCATCTGCGTATAATGACGATCAAGTCAAACTCGAACCGCAGAAGAACGTAAACGCACCAAGGATATCCAGCGTCGGTCCCTGTTTTGGCAAGTTCTGTTGGCGGACCCTATCTGTAGCTTGACCTCCTCCGAAGAGCTCCGCAAATCTAACATTCCAAATCTCAACATCACATCAAAAAGACATTATTTACCGATCATACCTATAGAATGACATCTTGTACATCAGGCTGTTTTTCATCGTCGAAGTAGCACCCTCGTCGACCCGATATTCGCCATGTTGAGTAAAGTAGTTAGGTTCTTGAATTTCATCAGGCCATACGCCTTGCGCTATACGAACCATCCAAAGGAATTTGTTAATGTCATCGCCCGAATATCCAAGTAGACCACCGAAGATGACAAGGACGTAGTCGACGTCATGCTTTCTCAAGATGGGATACGCGACTTCTTCGCTACCCGACATAGCCTTTCCAACCGTAGCAATATGAGCTAGCCTTCCTTGAGCAAGCCTAATCTCAGAAAGGAAAACCAATAATACGCACTGTTGTTCCATGTATTGTTATCAACCAACGTCGCACGATCGGCCATACCAGCAATTTGATAACCATAATCCCACCAACTCATGACGACGGCATCCTCCGGCGTATTTTGTCGCAACCAGTAATACGCTTCACGGAAGTCGTCGATGATATGTTGGCTGCCATCCGGGTTACTTGATGCTAGAACGACGGACGGCGACGAGTAGGCAATCGATGTGACCCAGGTGCAGTGAGTAACGAAAAATATCATCATAGCAATCGTGTTGAGAACAACTACAAGACGAGGGTCGAGGCCGAAGATGCCACGAGACTTTGTGGAAGATTTCTTGGTCGCTGGCAGAGGGTTCATGGCTGATGCTATGTTCCCTATTGCTCTGGGGGTGGTCGGTTCAGCAGGTGTTGCCATTTTCCTGGTCTTCTTTGCAGACGGAGGAGGTGTATCTGTAGCAGTAGCTCCACTCTTGATGGATCCAGGCTCACTTGTAGATTCTTCGGCAGTCTCGGGTTCGGACGGTTCGATGTAAGTGTCAAGGAGCGTGGACAGAGCCACGGCAGCTGACACGCAGACAACGGGAGTCAATGTTAGCATGAGACGGACCATAACTCCTGCGAAATAGCTCGCCACGAGTGCATAAATGATGACGAAGACATGTTCGTCTCGTAGCTGGCGGAAGCAAAGAGCGACACCTGCAGGGAACAGGAACACGAGGAACTGAAGGTCCATGAAGAAAGATGGCCAAGCGGTCGGTTGATGCTCAGAAACGGAAGCAATAATGGGGATATATCTGCGACAGCGTCAAGACGACAACTTCAAATAGGGGAATGCGCACAAACTTCTTAGCGTAGCCCGTATCCCAGAGGGAATAGAATCGCCCGGTCCATGGCGCGATCCATCCTTTGTAGGTAAGGAACACAATGCCAAGCGCACCAAGAACGCCGGTCGCAATAACGGAGTAGAACAATAACGTTCTAAATTGCTTTGAGGAGATATGAGACCGTACAAGTTGGGCAAAAGCGACGATTTGCAAAAGACCGAAGACACCTTGATATATGTAGGTTAGCGTATGATACGCTACAAGTATCGCTGAATTACCAAGGGCGCCCATATGTTCACTGGTCCTGACGGGTTGGAATCCGACAAACGGAACTTGCATGCTCGCGAGGGTACCAATAGCATACCATGACGAATATGCAACGTACAAACGACTGGAAAAGCGACCCATTAAGATGAGCACGAGGGCATGCAGAGGAATCATGTTGGTAATGAACGCATAACCACCTGCCGAGAATGAGTATGCTCAAGACAGGGGGACTTAACATTCGAACATACCCCAAGCCGCCACCATGTAGAAGTAAAACACTGCAGCTACAGTCCCGAACAACGCGCTACCCTGCTTCAAAGCTTTAATCCAGCAAAAGAAGGTGAACATGAGCAAGAAGATGGCAATTGCTTCGTTGTCGTAGGAGCCTGCGACGGACCGCGAGATGTACCCCGGGACGATACCAATCAAAGCAGCAGCGAGAAGCCCTGCACTCTCGTCTTTCATTTCTTTAGTAAGCCTGTCAAACGCGTAAGAAATGTGTTTCCTGACATGAAGGGCGAGTATGGGCACTAACATGTAAGTTGCCCAAGCGGTAAAAGCACTGAACCCTGGTGCTAAAAGGACGCATATATTTCGTATATCGACGGGAAGGTTCAAAGCGTGAAGAACGTTGTAGATGACGCCGCTCGTAGCCATTAAGCCGGGATACACCGTTCCGCCAACAACACGACCTAGGGGGTACCATGCCGTCGGGTCAAACCAGTTCCAGAATTCCTGAACGAAATATTCGATGTCAAAGAATGGTCAAGAACGGTCAAACGCACGTAAAAACCCTGGCTCGCCAAAACCTTTGTCGCACGGCTACCGAGATAGATCCAGCTCATTTACATACACACTCGTCCGAACGTTCTACCACTCACTAATTAAACCATGGGTCGCTACAAGTAATTTTGCCTAAGTACAACACCTATATGTGAAGCGCGGAAGACAACAACTTACAATTCATGTATGACACTTTCAAAGTTGACGACAGCGAATAAACGAGAGGATATGGCAGCGCCGGATATTAGAATTAGGGCGACGATGCGCAGGAGCGAGGCTGTATTGGAGACGGTTTCTGGCGAGAGGCCCGAGGGAAGTGGGTAGGCCGTACGCATGAGTTGGACGAGACGTGTCAGTGTCACGCTGGACGATGTGGGAGACTCGTGACGTGACATACTTACACACGAATAATCAATATAGTTGAACCCATAACCTAAGCTACATGTTCTGGAGGCCTTAGAGTCAGCCTCAGACTATGAGAGAGGAGTTGAATAGTTGACATCAATGCCAAGGTGATTGTGAAGAAGTTGCAGGAGTGGGCAGGTGACTTAGCAAAGGTGGCAGGCAATAAACAGAAACATAAATATTCTTGCATGCTGTAGTAAAGAACATGACTGACATTTTTTCATGAAGGTTCAGAACATGAGAAAAGATATAAAGCACCTACGTATGAAAAATAAAGTGACTTGGCCAGCTACTCCCATTTTAAAAAAGAAGGAACATGCAAACTTGGAGCAGCAAATAGAAATCCTCAATTTGTACCACAAAAATGGCAGAAACCAATCTGCCATGCATCCCAATCTTCAGATTAAACAGCCATTGGTTGCATCCTAGGTGAAAGATGAAGCCAAATGTCATGAGCTCTGGGAACAGACAAGTCAGCCAAACATACTCAACAGACAGAATATCAGGG